>PISX010002805.1:0-150889 GCA_004024625.1 Mellivora capensis | reverse complement strand
GTGCACTTGGTAACGCAGCTGGCCGTGTCAGGGGGCTGCGGACACCGAGGTCCAAGGTCTCCCTCCACGGAGTCCGGCGCCCCATCCCACGGTGGCTGCAAATCCCCTTCCCCAGCCAATGGGTTGGACTCCTTCTTGCCAGGCCCGTGCTCTGTGCCAGGCGTCCCCAGGCAACATTAGACAACGGGGCCCCAAGAAACTCCCAGCTGAGATACACACGGAGCTTTGGGAGAAAACCGCAAGGGGCCTCAGTTCATCTCTGAGGTGTTGAGATCGGCCTTGCAGCCTGCAGGCCCCAGCGCGTCAGCGGAGGCCCTCACGGGGGATGGAGATCGGCCATTTGGGGACAGTGATTCTGGGGTGCTGGGTGGCTCAGTGGGTTAAGCGGCTGGCTTCGGCTCAGGTCATGATCCTGGGGTCCTGGGATCAAGCCCCACATCGGGCTCCCTGCTCAGTGGGGAGCCTGCTTCTCCTTCTCCCTCTGCCTGCTGCTCTGCCTACTTGTGCTCTCTGTCAAATAAATAAAACCTTAAAAAAAAAAAAAAAGGAGGAATCTACTACAAAGATTTCTCTGGAATAAACACATTGCCAGCCACACAGATGGAGAGCCAGGCCACCTCCCCACACCGAGGCTCTGGTGTTTTTAGAGATCCTGGTTGGTGTTGATGACGGGCCATTTGGGTCGCCGGCCTTTCTCTTCCCACACTTTAAATTCCCACTCTGAAGTTTTAAATTTGCCAGTAAAGAGTGAACCCACAGAGCCCTGGGCCCCACTAAGAGCAAAACCCAAAGCCCAAGGCCCAATGCACTGGCTCTCCTACCCTTGCTAGCTCTCTGTTCTCCCTCCCTCCCCATGCCCCTGCTCCTGGCCGCTAGAGGGCTACCTAATTCCCCATTTATTATTTATTTATTATATTATTGATTATATTACTTATCATATATTGTAGGTAATAAATCTCTCTCTTGCAAGGTTCCGGAAAGGTTACTGCAGAAAAGCAAGTTGCCATCGGTAAGAGCTGCAAAGGCTAGGCAGCCGCTGTGCTGGTTACGGGGAGATCGCGTCCCAGGCAATCACTTTTCTAGTTTGGTAAGAAAGTCTGGTAATGCTGCTCTCCTTAAGAAAACCTCGACTTCTCACTGCTCACAAGGGTGGCAGCCTAGTGTCCCTGAGGCCCTAGTGTCTTGTTCTCCCCCTAGATCCCTGACTTCATTGCCAGCCACTCTCTGCCCCTCCTTCTCTACGACAGCTAATGAGCCTCCTGTTCTCTAACTCCATCTCACCATACTCCTTCCCAGTGTAGGGCTCTCCGGGCTGTGCCCTTGGCCCACCCCCCCAATCACCTCCTCACCTGGTCAATTCCTTCTCTGCCTGTGGGGCTCTGTGTAACTTTCACTTCCCTGAGCAAGTCCCCACCATCAACCCCTTCTCCTCTCTCTGCTTCTCTGTGTTAGTTATCTATTGCTGTGTGCCAAGGCACCCCAAAATCTAGTGGCTTAAAACAACAAACATTTATGACCTCACACAGTTTCTGTGGGATGGGGTGGGGAAAGAAAGGCACATGAGGACCCGCACTGGACACAATGGATGAACGACTTCAAAATTCTGGGGAAAGAGTATTTCCAACCCAGAGCAGAATTCTATACACAGTTAAGGCATCAGTCCAAAGTGAGGGTATAATAAAGACTTTTCAGGGAAGTGGGATATCAAAGAATTAATCTCCATCATACCACAATGTTAATTATCTCTTACTGTGTAATAAATTAGCCCAAGACTAAATGTATGTCTTATCTCCTGGCTCTGAGGCTCGAGAGTTCAGGAGTGGCTTAGCTGGGTGGTTCGGGTTCAGGGCCTCCCATGAGGACACAGTCAATCCAGCTGGCCAGGGCTGTGGTCATCTAAAGGCTAGACTCAGTTGGAGGATCTCCTTCCAAGATGGCGCCCTCATATGGCTGCTGGCTGGAGGCTTCTGTTTCTTACCACATGGATCTCTCCACAGGGCTGCTCATGATGTGATAGCTCGCTTTCCCCAGAGCAAGTAATCCAAGAGAGAAAGAGATCAACAGAGCAGCCAAGATGGAAACTGTACAGACTTTGGATGACCTAGTCTCCAGAGTGGCCCACCATCACTTCTGCTTTCCCGCCTTGGTTAGAAGCTGATCACTAAATCTGGGGCTCCCCTTCCAAAGGAAGGAGAATTAGGCTGCACCTTAAAGGGAGGAAGGTATAAGAATTCATGGACATATTTCTAAAGCTGCCACACCTTCCTGGCAGGCGAGGTCCGTATTCCCTGCTCAATGGCTCAGCAGTCATACCATACCACGCTTCTCTGCTTCTCACAACTTGTCACGATGGCATGTAACTAAGTATGTGTGTGATTTGCAGGGTACTGTGTCTCTAAATACAGGGTTCCATGAGGGCAAGGACAGTAGGTCACACCCCTGGTAGATAACACAGTACTGGGTACAAAATAAGGGGTCAACACGGATTTCTTGGACGACTGAAAAAATTAATGAGTGAATGAATGGGACCGATGACAAAATGCAAGGGGAACGAGGAAGGAGGAGAAAGAAGGAGGATACGGAAAATGAGTAAAAGAAAGACGTAAAAACTGGGATGACTTTGATAGAGTGCAAGGGCAATGTCATGAAATGCCAATCCACACCGAGCAGCAGGCCCGTCAGCCTTCCTGCCTTCTGACCAGCAGCTCAGATGCGCTGTGCGATGAGGAGGGAGCCCTGGGCTCAACCTCAAGCAGCAGAAGTGTCTCAGATTGGCTCAGCAGGCCTTTGGGAGCAACAGAAAACCCATTTTCCAATACATGAGACAGAGGAGCCTGGAAGTCACATCTCATTCATTAACTGAGGCTTCCATCACCATCCTCCTGGTAGTGGCGGGCTTCA
This sequence comes from Mellivora capensis, assembly GCA_004024625.1. Classification (NCBI taxonomy): domain Eukaryota; kingdom Metazoa; phylum Chordata; class Mammalia; order Carnivora; family Mustelidae; genus Mellivora; species Mellivora capensis. Next base: position 147,988 of record PISX010002805.1, on the reverse strand, counting down.
AATCCACTTGCTCCCATCCACAGCACCCAGTGAAGCCAGCCGGTGGGTGTGCCCCACCCTCTTTACTCTGGGTCACCCCATACGCATGGGGGCTCGCCTCTGCTGTTCCCAGCATCCTTGCTCCAGACTCTTGGAGGTACACCCTCCTCGGGGAGCTGGGCTGTCATCGACAATTAAGCAGCAGCCTGAGATGTGGCCTCTGCAGGCAGAACCTTCTACCTTTCCCTGGGGAAATGCCAGAGGAGATGGAGGGCCGGGGGCGGAGGTGGACAGTGGCAGGGAGGGAGGGAGAGGGCAGGGCGGAGAGCGTGTTACAAGGGGAGGCTGGGAAAACAGAACCCGGACCCCGGAGAGTGTGTGGGTGTGTCCAGGGACAAAGCACACACATTAACGCCCGATGGCACCGCCGCATCCTATGCACTGCTGACTTAGCGTGGACTCTGTGCAAGATGATGGGAGGGTTCGGAATCAAAAAAAGACACTACCCCCACCTCCTGATCTTCAGTCACTTGGGAAAACAACACACATGCAAAAAGGATAAATGACAATATATACAAGATGGCAGAGGCCACAGGCCAAATAAGCAATTCACACCAAGAGTTGCCAGGAGGAAGCTGTCCGCAGGCCAAGGCAGTTCCTGAGAGCTCCCGGGGGAGCTGGGGCTGAGCCTTCCTGACTGCCTGCGGAGCCCGGGGGAAGACAGCGCCCAGACAGCGGGGCTTCGGCTGGTAAATGCCTGTGTCACGGGCTGGGACAGCCTCATACAAAACACGGCTCTGCACTGCCTCGCCCAGTGCCCCCGCTCACTCCAGATGCTACCGCCACCGTCCAGATCTCTGCAGCGGGTAGGAATCAGGTATCCAGCCCCATCCCGTCGGTGGTGGAGTCAGCACCCAAACCCAGTCTGCTTCGAGACATATGCTCACAACCGCTCCTCCACGCTGCCTCTGCGGGGAGCCTCCTGCCTGGGAGCACTGACAGAGGAGCTGGGGCAGAGTCCCAAGGGCTGGAAGGCTGGAGGAAGCAGTTTGCTGCTATAAGAGCCCTGGTATTCTCGAAGCACCTGGGCCTCCCTCCCCTGCCGCCGCTTGCTGAGAACCCCCAGTGCAGCCCAACCCCCGGGGTGCAGCACCAGCAACGCTTCCCGACTCCTGGGCCAGCAGTGTCATCATGGGGCCCCACGCTCCCGCCAGCCTAGGGCTTGGCAAGGGACCCCACGGATCTCTGCACAAAACCACCCAGAATCTGCGCCACTTGCTGGGGCGTGACCTCTCAGGCTGACAAAGTGACACTGGCAGGAGCTGCACAGAAGTCACTTCGCAGGGAGCAGGGGGCACTGTGTGTTCTGTGAAGTTCTGGACAGTTGTCACGTGCTGCTTCCTGCACGGGGTGAAGGGCTTCAAGGGCTTAAAAGGCAGAGGCAAGCCCCGTAAGAGAGGGGTGAGCTTACTTCTGGTGTCTCCTTTCAACTGCTTAGAAACAACCCCCCGATAGCTCAGTAATCCTCCCCCACCCGCCGACCTGAGCCAGGTCCTCTGCTCCTGGAAGGCGGATCTCAATTCATTTCTCGGCTTTACATCTCTGCACTGGCACAGAGCAGACGCTTGGTAGGGACCTGGTTAGAAAAAAGGGAGTCTGGCTTCACCCTCCAGGCCCAGCTCTCCCGTAATGGCCTTGGAGGGGGCAGAAGGCTGGCTGAATGAAGACAGTTCACGTGGGATCCAGGTGGTCCTGCTGCCCGAGTCCGAGGCCTTTCGGAGAGCAGTCGTCATCAATCCTACGCCAGTCACACCGACTTTGTATACGAAATGAATTCTCAAAGACAAAGGCCTCCATTTCACACCCAGAGTCACTGGTCCTCTTTCTACCTTTCTTTGTAAACCTTGTCTTGATATGGTTTTATTCAGAGTCCCCATTTGAGTGTGAAGTCCTAGGAAGCTGGAACCACTATTTCCCTATTTCCCTCCAGTCCTGCGCAGAGCTCCGCCCAGTGGCCACTGGGACGGAAAGCTCTGGCCTGGTACCCTAAGGACCACAAGGGGACACACACCCTCGTTGGCAGCGGGCGCCCCACTTCACCCCCACTCCCAGGCAGGCAAGGCTGGGGGGCCAGGTTGAGCATCTGGAGCCTAGAGTGGGAAAGGATCTATTACAAAAACACCTGAGCCATTTAATTGCGAACTCAGGCTGAAGAAGGAACAAGAAGATAATGTGCTTTCGAGCAACGGAACGGCATTCACGGATGAGTGACACGGAGGGGCTAGCAGAGTGGCGAGAACATACTGTGTCAGGGGACCTGCTTCCGGGCCCATGTCCTAGCCCTGGAAGCTTGGAGGGGTCATCTAGTTTCCTGATCTGTAAGCTGGGCCTGTTAGGATAGACTAATTCCTCAAGACCCTTATGATGACGAACCTTATGACTCTATGATACAAAATTACAATAATGCAAAGTCAGCCTCCTGTATATGTAACGGTTTGGATACTATGTGAAGAGGCATTGTGGGTTTGGATGGGGGGCTCGTTCTTGTATACTCAGCATCCCTACCCCCTCGGTTTGGCGGCAGCACCCCACCTTTCCTGGAGGACCCCCACCTCCATCCCATGCTGTCTTGACGGAATTGGGGAACACACCCCACCCCTATCCTGACTTCCAGATGGCACATGAACTCTCGCCCACCCTAACCAACACCCCCAGCCTGAAAGACAACCCGGCTTCCACAAAGGCGAAGTCCAAAGGAGGCTGACGAGCGAACCTGGATGACAGCAGCTTTGCGGTTAGCACACGGAGTTGGCCACATAAGATGCCTGATGTTCTGGTTGTCAGGCATGCTGTCGGGCCCCCGAGGATGCTGCGCTCACATTCATGAGTGCGAAGGGCCTGGCTGGTGGTCCCTCTCTTCCTTGGCCAGTGAGACACGGGCTCAAGCCTCGATCATCACACCGCCTAACCAGTTTGCACCGGGACGGGGCGGATTCCCAGGTCGGGCTGACACCCGAACAGTGGGGACCAGGAGAAGTGACACGGTGCTAACCTGCACTAAAACCACTCTGGCCTCCGGTCTTTCGAAGCCCGGAAGAAAGGAGAGAGACTTGCGTCCATTTCAGAATCCTCGGACGTGTGAAAGCTGGAGACTTGGGAACGTGCAAACCTCCTTCAACGGTCCTCTGCTTTGACACGCTGCTGTTGGGATGTTTCACGTCCTTCTCGTTCAGAGAAGCTCTGTTGATGGCACCCTAAAAGTTCATGATGTCACTTCCTGGCAAGGGTCCCTTTGCTACTTATGGGGCTAGGGCTCAGGACTCCTTTCCAATCCGCAAGGGGAGTCTACTTCAGTCTGGACACATTTTTAATCAGACCACTTCGGCACATATGAAACTCCGTTTTCTCTCTTTCTGGAATGTTGATTAGTCAGCAGCTGGTCCTGATGGATTCACCTGCACATTTTCTTCTCTTCCTTTCTCATGTTTTGTGGCATTCTGTCTTTTATCCTATTTTTTAGAGACTGTCCCAACATGCTTTTCTAACCTTTCTATTCTTTAAACCCAGCTATCTTGTTTTAATTTCCAAGAGCTCCTTCTTCATCAGATCATCCCTTTTTGTGAGGGACAGCATTCTCTTCCTCTCCCTCTGAGGATATTAAGCCTTTTGTTTGTTTTCAAGTTTTCTTGTGATTGCTGCATTATTTCTTAAAGTCCAAATTAGCTTTTGGACTTTATCTTCCATTCTGAGGCATTCCTCAGAAGTCTGAGTAACTCTGGCTGTCCACTCGTATTTCATTGCAAGACATTAAAAATCTCACTGGAGGCGCAGGACGGATGGGGGTTGTCCGGTACTAGAGAAAGGCCCAGAGGACTGCATGGTGGTGGCAGCTTTATGGTAGGCGCATTCACCACGCATCATTTGCCTAAGACTCTTCTGTTTCCCAGGCAAGAGTCCCTCCCTCTCCTCCTTGGATGCTACACTCTTGGTTTCACTATCATTCCCTATACCGACTTGGATCATCGTCTTTGTTTTCTCCTGGTCCATCAAGTCAGATGCGTCCTGGACTCGTTTATGCGGATAATAAACGTTTCTCCTGCCGTGCTGCAGGGGAGATGACGTCCAGTTGCAACATGTGGGATGAAGAACTAACTACTCCTGATAAGGATGACAATGACCAGCCACGTTGTTGGCTGCTTCTGGTGTCCCCACCCCAGCCAGCACTTTTCAAGGCTTCCCGGGATGGATGGCTTCTTGGCGGCTTCCCTTCAGCAGGTGCTTTCATCTTTCTCCACTTGAAGTCAATTAATTACCACTTTTTCATCTGTTTTCCATGATCAAACATCTGTTCAGCATTCCGGGTCTCGGTCCTTCTAAGTTCTGATTTTTAATTCCTTACTGTCATTTTAGCAGGGTTTGGGGAAGAGGCAGAAAGGCCTGTGCTAAATCTACTACATTTAAAGGAGGTCAGCTTAACTCTGGGCCTCTGTTCTATTGTTTTTATATTTAAGTGGAAAAAAAAAAAAGAGCCACCAGTATTAGTCATCGCTGAATACCATGGTAAGAAAACGTCTTTCCTGATTCTAAAACAGTACTGGTCAATCTGCTCAAGGTAGGTACAGGTCTATCCTATGGCCAGGAAGCTCCCCTGCTGGACACACACACAAGAAAACACATGCAGAAAACCCTCACTGTGGATTTTCTCCCAATAGCCCCAAACTGGAAACAGCAAAGTATCTATCCACAGCTGAATGGATACACTGTAGTCTATAAACACAATGGTATATTACATAGCAAAAAAAGAAGAAAAAATTAATCAACTAATGCAAGAGGGGACATACATGAATCTCAAAGCCAGAGAAACTAGATACAGAAGGGAATAAGTGGGATGATTCCATGAAATGATACCCAAGAACGGGAAGAACCCATCTGTGGGTAAGTTAGGACAGTACTTATCTATTAGAGGAAGTTACCGCCCGCGAAAGACGAGGAGGAAGCCTTCTGTTTTGTTAGAAATGTTTTGCATCCTGATCTCAGTAGTGGTTCCGGGAATGCATACATACATAAAAATTCTCTGAGCTGTATATTTGAGATTTGTTTACTGTGCACAGGTTATAACTTGACTTGAAAAAGAAAAATTAGGGAGCCTGGGTGGCTCAGTGGGTTAAGTGTCTGCCTTCAGCTCAGGTCAATATCTCAGGGTCCTGGGAAGGAGCCTGCTCAGCAGGGAGTCTGTTTCTCCCTCTCCCTTTGCCCCTCTCCCGGCCCATGCTCTCTTTCTCTCTCTTTCAAATAAATAAATTTAAAAAAATAAAATAAGAGAAAAACTAAAACTTCACTGATTGTAATTTTAAAGCTTTGTGGGAAAAGATTTGGGGGGAGAAAAAAAAAGATCTGATGTGTTCAGAAACCTACCTGGATCTCAGAAGTAAGGGGAGGGCCTGGCATTGCTGTGTATGGGAGGGAGGTGCAGTCATTGAGATGCTGTGACTGACACACAGAGGTCATTCTTCCTCCTTCCCCGGTTCTGCTATCAGCACTGTGATCTTTGGCAAGCCACACTTGGCCTGAGTTTCTCTTAAACCAGAGGGGGTGATGTACATTACCTCTGAGGTCCATTCTAAAATTCTATGACCACTGGGGGAAAATTGGGATTTTTTTTTCTTAAAAGATATGTTATCTCTTTCTTCGTTTTCAACCAGACACATGATTCCTTTGCTTTTACCCTCTTAGCACGGACCAGATAAAGCGCTCAGGGGTCAGAGAATGCATCGCTCAAGTTTTTTTGTACTCAACTATCTCATGAGATGAATATAGCAGATGCTGTTAGGTGAAAGAACCTATTTTGTCACAAAGTATATTGGATCTAAAACAAAGCCGTATGTCTATAAAGCTATGAAATTTCATCCACAATAAAAGTCCCATCAGCAAAGGCGTCTAACAATACAAGACTTTGGAGAGAGTTACTGTTTCTACTGGACAACTTAATGGGCCACTGAAGAAATTGCCCGTTCCCCCCCCCAACCCCAAACTTGGCCTTAGTAGACATAAAATTCTATTTCCTTTGGCTAGAAGCAAGAAAAGCAACACATATTATGCTTGGCGAGAAAGCTACTCCCCAAGGTCGTCTTATTCTAACCAGAGATCATCTGTGAAGGGGAAAAGTATCTGGGCTGCCGATTCGAGGGCCTGGCAGCTTTTTTCTCTCTGCAGATCTTCCCCCAGAGGCGAGTTTAAGAATTATCACCAATGTATCCTAGACATCTTGGTTACTATTTGAAATCAAAGCAATAATAACAAGTAATATGAACTTGAATGCTTTAGAACCTAGAGTCTAGGGTTGGACAGTGCTGCCACATAGAAGCCTAAGCAATTGAACTGCAAGTGTAAGATTGAAAAAGGAACGTTAGGGGCACCTGGGTGGCTCAGTGGGTTAAGTGCCTGTCTTTGGCTCAGGTCATGACCGCAGGGCCCTGGGATGGAGCCCCATGTCCGGCTCCCTGCTCCGCGGGCAGTCTGCTTCTCCCTCTCCCTCTGCCCCTTCCCTTTCTCATGTTCTCTTTCTCTCTCTCTCTCTCAAATAAATAAAATCTTTAAGAAAGAAAGGAAAAAAGAAAAAAAAAGGAATGGTTAGCCACACATGAAAACAATTTTTAAGCAACTGAGAAGCACGTGCTCATGGGAGGGTCAAAGTAGTTGGTCTAGCAACAGGGACATCCTAACTGCATCAGGAGAACTGCTTCCGGTCCCATTTCTGCTGTTATCTGGCTGTGGAACCTTGGACAAGTCATCTGGTTTCTTGATCTGTAGAGTGGGCTTATTAGGGTAAACGAAATAACTTTCAAAGTCTCTTTTATATGGCAAACTTTAACTCTCACCTGATACATGCATAAAAATTGCAAAGATAAACACAAAGTTGATTGTTTTAACTCCCTCCTGGGTCTGTAACTCTTTCAACACTAATTAAACAGGGAATGTGTTTGGGAAGGTCTCAGATTTCATGTGCTCAGAATCCCTGCTCCTGTCTTTGAAGATGGCACTCTGCTTTTCTTTGAGAATGTCTTCCCCACTCCCAACCTCACTGGACTAGCTCAGTCAGATTTTCTCTTCCAGAATTGAATCTTGAGCTCAACGACAGAGCCAGGAAAGAGTTGTTCCTGAGTCATCCTGGTGTCAGCTCTTTCAAGAGATGCCCATTAACTCATTTTAAAGTACGCTAAAAAACTAGATTTTTTTGTGTGTGTGTTACAAGATGTACATTTTCTCTAGAATACACAGAGCTACTGCACATTGAGAGTCGTAATCTTAATTTTTGCTACTGTAGACTCTACAAGATTAATTTGGACAAACGGCATCGTTCTTCATCATGCTGGACCTGAACTAAGGTCAAGTGCATTCAAGTATCAAACTCTGGAACTAGTTCCATCCTTCCCTGTGATCACGGATGTCACCAGAATCCCATGCAACCCTGGGCAGCCTCCAATCTACGGAGCATTTCCTGGAGAGAGGAAAAGCAGAAGCTGATCACTCAGCCAAAACCCATTATGGCACTGCTGGGAGTACTTCTTCCAGGAAAATAATGAGCTTCTTTTAATAGATGGTCAAAAGATATGCCAGAGCTAAAACTTCCGTTATTACTCTCAGAAGAGTAAACCGCCTCCAGTCAGGGGAGAGGGAGGCTCAAAGAAACACACCTACTCCCCATTAACAAAGACTAAAGTCAATCTCCCTAACAATGTGGCTTTGGGAACCAACATTTGAAACTTGTCACTGACAGTGCTACTTACTTGTGGCTGGGAGAGACTTTGAGGATGACTTTCTAGAAAGAGCAGAACAAGAGATCTAACAGGATTTACCTGGTCTCAGAACCATTGCTAAGAAAAATGGCCAGCATTACCTTCTCATTCTAAAACTGTGTTGTCTGATGCAGTAGCCACATGTGGCTATTTAAATGTAAATTAATTACAATGTAACAAGATTATGTATTCCTATATCCAATATGGTAGCTAGGAGTTACCATACGGGACTGTGCATATACTGAATATCTCCATCATTATAGAAAGTTCTATTGGAGGGTACTGATCTACACAGGGGTGGTGCCTGATACTCTATGAGGACCTTAAAGGGGAGTCATCCCTCCAAAAGGGTGCTGCTCCCAGTGGCCCCATGCAAAATGGAGGCAAGGAGGACCACGGTATCAAGAACCCCCTCAGAGAGAGCTATCTGAGTGTGCCCTAAGGATGAGAGAACTTCTCCACACTCAAGCCAAGTAAAAGCCACTCCAAGAAATGAGGTTGCCAGGCTTGGCATGTTTCCCTTTAGAACTGCTCTCCGGCCATCTCCTGAAGAGTCCCAGGGGCACGAGGAGGCTGGGAGAATTCCAGTAGCTGACTGAGGAGAGGATGCTGCTCTGGAAGCAGCCTGCATTTCCAAAGGGCAAAGGGCCAACTTGACATCTGGGAAGGTGACCGGGTACAGCGTGGAAAGGTTCTCCCCTCAGAGGTCCACCTACAAGGGCAAATGGAATTTCTAATAGAATCTGTGCAGAGAGGACCACCAGAGGAGGAGAGGGAACTTGGACGTGGTCAACCACAGGGTAGACATTCCCACTGGAGGCTTCAAGAGCCTTCAAAATTAGGACCCCATGAGACAAAGGGTCTGCCACTTTGAGGACGCAACACTACATGACAACTGTAACCTTCAGGGAAGACCTTGTGGCACCCCCAGCTCTATATACCCCCTCACTGCCTCTTTTTCCCCCTCTTCCTCCAGTTCCTTGGCATGGCTGAGCCACTCCCAGCAAGGTCAGCAGGGTAAAGGATAAAAAACCAAGGAAAAGACAGACTACCCACCTCTGACCCACGGCACATTTCTAAGGCTAATCTGTGAGTGGAGAGAAGGACCTTTGTTATCCCAAATGAGAGACTGAAATCACCAGACTGGCTCATCGGCATCAAAGAGGATAATTCAAAAGGGCTCATTCACCTCGAATGTGCTGGGAAATTTAGACGTCTGCCCATGAAATCATCCAGGGGCAGGAAGGGAGAACCATTAGAGCAGTTAGGTAGACAGTGATAGACTATAAAGCCGTTCTGTGATTTTGCCCTACGGACTCAGAAGGTTCTAGAAGGAATGTATGAGAGAAGTGCAGCCTAGGTAGGACTGTGGGGATGCAATTAGCCCACAAGGAGGCGATGGTAAGAGCACTAAATTAACAATGACACAGGTGACCGTCAGCTTTGGAACACAGACTACCGGCCACGGGAACATCGGGGGACATGGGTAATTGCTCCGTTTTATGCAGAGGGAAATTTGGAGGCTCGAAAAAAAGTTCAATAACTTGCCCAATGACTGCAGTGAGCCAGTGAGGCAGGCTTCAAACTCAGGTGGGCTCTTAAACCACCATTTTGCTGCCTCTGCAAGGAGTGGTCTTGAATGGACACCCCTTTCCACGAGGTCACTCAGGCACACCACTGGTTCCAAGATTCTCTGAGCGACCACTGTCTGGGTGGGACAGAGACGGCTCCTTCCTTCCAATATTCATTCCCCACCCACTTTCCTCAGCAGGGGAACACTGTGAACTAGAACTTTCCAGAAGACAAAGCAAGAGTTTGAAGTTGTCCTCTGTGCCACCTGAAGGAGGGGGTAATGACTGGAGTTCCAATAGCGACCTTGACTGTGAGGGAACTCAAGACCAAAGCCACATGCAAAGCAGAGAATGAAAAGGGACCTGTGTCCCTAAATGCATTTGGTAGTCCTCATACCCGTGAGGACCTGCCTGTCTCTGGGTTTCTAAATGAGACCAGATGTTGTTGCTTCAGGTTCTCCATAAATGCAGCTGACCCCTTACTCCAGCTGGGAAGGCAGAGGGCCGTAGTGAGGTTCTACATGTTGGTCTTTGGATCCTGTGTGCTCCATTCACAATCATCTGCCTACATTTCCCTGGGCCTAGAGACACGCCTGCAGTCGGGTACCCAGCTGTAGAGTGAATTCCTGTCTCATGAACACGCTTCTCAGGCTGGACTTGAACTTGGGGATCCCTACACCTCTCTCATAGGAATGAACTCCCTAACACAGCTTTGCTCACTGGTGGCATCAGACTTCTTTTCTTAAACATCTCTTGGCTATTTCTTTATTTTACTTTATTTATTTGAGAGAGAGAGAGAGAGGGAGAGAAAGGGCAGAGCAGAGGAAGAGGGAGAAGCAGACTCCCCAGCAAGCCAGGAACCCGACGTGGAACTTGATCCCAGAATCATGACCTGAGCCGAAGGCAGACACTTAACCAACTGAGGCACCCAAGCATCCCTCTTAGCTATTTCTTCTGCTCTTCCTTCCCATCCCCATCCCATGCCTGGGAAGAAAAAAAAAAATTAGCCAGGCAAGAGTACATCCAATTCCCTTTCTTAATTAGAAGGAGCAGAGCATTTGAAAAGCCAGTGGCAGTCACTCGAAAAGCATTTCTAATTACCCACGAGCGCAAAGCTAGCACATTAAGGAAAGCAATGGGGGTTGAAGAACATGTTCCAAGCTCATGGATAAGGTGATCCAATCTGCAGAGGCATCTGTCAATGACGGCTGGGGGCCCTCCTAAGCCTGTCACTCACTGCTGGCCACGTGTGCAAGAAGGGCTCGCGTGAATTAGAACAAACCCAGAGTGCCAACAGCGCAGCTGTGAGAGCTATTGTCCCAAGCTAACACTCCGGAGTGCCTGATGGATTTGGGGAGAGCGTTCAAATAAATAATCATTTCCCGGTAGGAGATTAGATTTCATACACCACAGCCCAGCCCAAGCTTACGCAGAGAGATAGGAAGAGAGTTCTTTCTCCAAAAGAAAAAATTTACTTCGAATCTACTAATAAACAAGGAATGAGCTCCTTCCAAACTCTGTGGTCTGGGGGAAAAAAAGAAATTAGCTTGATCAGGAGCATTTTCTGACTTCAGGGGTTCTTGAAGGCAGTTAGATCAGATTTAGATCAGATTGGAGGAATTAGATCAGATGGAGGAATCGCTGACAAGGGCAGACCCCGGGTGTCCTTCCCCGGGAAGTGTTAAGAGCACGTTGGCGCGCAGTAAGCCCTCCATGATGCGGGCTTTGCCGAGACTACCACCGAGATAAATCAGAGTATTTCATTTCTAGACAGTTCTAACTGTAAACAAGTTATTCCTTACGCTGTGCTCACATCTGCTCTCTTGTACCTTTTGTTCCTTCATTCTACTTCTGGCTTGGAAGGGAGCCCAGGACAAGGCCAGACCCTTCTCCCCACGATCAGGACCTCAGGAAGCGAGCACCACCCCGTCTTCTTTGATCTGGCTTACAAGGTCTGGTGATCTTAGTCACTGCTGCTGTCTTAGTTTCCAGCCCAGCATGCTGGGGGGCGGGGGGTCCTCATAGGCAAGTGCAAGGATGTGGGGGCTCTCTATTCTTGGGTTCTCAGAGGAGGGGGCCCCTTTCTGCTCCTCCCCTTGTCCAAGTGATGGCAGACACAGCATGAATCCTGGGAGGAATGACTTGACCAGGTTGACTTCAACTCCCAAGGGTACCTTCATGCCTCGCAGAGAAGAGGTGAGCATCAAACACCTCGATCAAGATATGACTGAGTGAATGATGAGGCTCCTTGTTGAACTAGAACCCAAATTCATTTTCCTCCTCCTAAATACACATTTATCACCTGTTTGTGTGGGGGGAGATCTAATTTCGGGACTGTACTTAGGTCCCTGTTTCTGTTCATGCGCACATCAGAATTCCTGCATGTGGAGATGTTTTGGCTTATGATTTAATCATACCGCAGATTACCTGTCCCTCCCAGCTTCATGTCAGCAACAGACTGTCATGCTACCAATAGGCTCTGAGTTGATTAATTAGATTATATTTGGCTTTTGTTCATATTGCAATTTTGGAGAGGCAGGTTAGACATTTTTGTCTGGTCTTCCTGGAAGGAGGATGTTATGGGTGGAATCCTATCCCCCCAAATTCATATGTTTAAGTCCTAAACCCCCAGGACCTCAGAATGTGACCTCGTTTGGAAATACGGTTGTTGCAGATGTCATGACTTCAGATGACATCATAGCGCAGTGGGGTGGGCCCTCACCCAACCTGACAGGTGTCCTGTAACAGACATGCGCGGAGGAGGGAAGATGTGAAGAGCCACAGGGACAATACGGCCACCTGCAAGCCCCAGACAGTGGCCTGGACGGATCCTTCCCTCGGAGGCCTCAGAAGGAGCCAACCCTGCCGACACCCTGATTTTGAACTTCTAGCCTCCAGAACTGTGAGAATCTGTTCTTTAAGCACCCCCACCCCCAATGTGGTCATTTGCTCAGCAGCCCTGGGCCCCTCTCAGCTCCACGTGTCTTCTTCCCCTATCCCACCGCCCCGCTCACCAGGGACAGCACGAAGCTCTTCCCCATTTCAGATGAGAACAAAACCAGCCCCAGTCATGAGGAAGGGGAGCCACTGTCTGCAAACGTCTGTCTGGATGTGGCGAGTCTAGAAATCTAAAGCTAGGTGAAAAGGGGGGCTAGGTACGGGGTGGGGGGACAGAAGGAAGGAGCGGGGGCAGAGGAGGGTGGGGGTGTGGCAGCCTCTGGACAGACCAGAGCACGGGGTTCCCAGTGCAGCACATTTGCAAGGGCTGGCGTGTGAATCAAGTGGGTCATGGGCAAAAATCTGAAAAAAGACTCCACCCCAGCCCCCCACTGGAGGTCAGGACAAAACAGTGTGTTCCACGGGAGGCGTATTTTAGCCAAAACGAGCCACTTCTCGGGTTCCGGAGAGACCCAGACCTCTCCTCCCTCTCCGCTTTCTACTCATTAAAATCCTATTCATCTTCTACTGTCTGACTCCCCGAGTCTGCCCTTCCTCCGCAACTCCCTGCTGTACTCACACCCCTGACACGGAGTTAACCGGGGCCTCCTCTCTGCCTCTGGTGCCCTTTCTCTAGGTCACCAACAGGGCAGGTCCTCCCCCCGAATGGCTGCATTTTGCCCCCCCCCCCCCTCACTTGGCTGAGTGACCCTCCCGCGTCTGCAGGGAGCGCTGAAGTTCCCGAGAACTCAGAAAAAGGGCAAGACTGAGTGTTAAGGAAAGTCACTGAATGGCCCAGAAGTTCTGTGTGAGGTGAGCAGCTGCTAGAGAGAAACAGGTCAGAGGGGCTCAGAAAAACCTGTATTGCCACTCCAGACGAACACACAGGCAAAGGTGGGGAGAAAAGGAGAAAGGCCAAGAATGCATTTCTTAACAAGTAGGTAAAGGTACAAGTCTACAGAAGGTTAGGGGAGGCACACACACACACAGGTTGTGTGTGTGTGTGTGTGCAGGTCTCCACGCTCCCAGCAACAGCTAAAAACCATGGATAAATGAAGAACCCTTTACCTATGCCTGGAACTCCCCGGGCGTGAGGGGCCATTTGAGGCAACACTGTGTGGACCCTCTAATGCTGCCGTCCATGGACAGGAGAGCACAGAGCAGACGTGAATTTCTGTGGCTTCCACAATGGGTCCCTTGAGGATGACTCCAAAAGGGATTTCTTTTTCTGAATTATGAACACCAGAGTTGAGGGGAAAAGGTCTGGGTTTATTGGTCCCCGCCATGTGAAACATGCAAATAATTCAGAGACCAAGGATAGAAAGGGGGTCACTGCTGCTGTGAACTTCCAGAAAGATCATCGCGATGACACATAAAGGGAAAAGCTGGGGCAAATAAGTGAAAACTCAGGATTCAAAAAAGCTCAGCTGTGTCATAGAGAGGGATTGGGTCCTGGGGTCCACACATCAGAAAAAAAAACACAACCCATTAAAATGGCTGCTGAATTCTGTCTCTATCAGAAAGCACTCACTGGGGTGCCTGGGTGGCTCTGTTGGTTAAGCATCTGACTCTTGATCTCAGTTCAGATCTTGATCTCAGGGTCGTGAGTTCAAGCCCCATGCTGGGCTCCACGCTGGGCATGAAGCCTACTTAAAAAAATTAAAAGCACTCATTGATGGGGGGGGGGGCGGGAAGCACAACTCAAGCCTGTTTGTTGATTCTGGTCCTAACTCAGCTGTGTCTTGAACAACGAACTGATATTTGTCTAAAACACACACAGAAAAGAAGATACTTTTCTTCCAGTTGTCAGAGCAAAAATCCTTTACCCTTCTGTCCAGCAACTTGGAGAAAAACAAGGGAATTTGTGGCTTGGTTTCCTTGACAACCTTATCTTCACTCCAGGCACCATCCCCTGTCTCCAAGCAACAGGGCACTCTTTAGAATGACAGGGAGGTAAAACCCAGAGCTTATCCTGAGCCCCCGGGGACCAAGCAAATCAGGGCATAGCATGTCCCCTATGGGGCACAGCCCAAATAGCATTGAAAGGTGCATGGCCCAAATTCTCTCACCAAACCCCATAGGCAACCTGGAATCCCCCCACGTCCTTCCTGTCTGACATTCCAGCCCTCTACTCTCCTCCCCTTGGCTTTCTCCTCTGTCCTCTGGAGGGGTCAGTGGCTGAGTTCATCATGTACCCCACTCCCGACAGGAGAGCCCTGCATGGCCCTCGTGTGAAGGCGAGGCTGCCCCTTGAGACCAGGGCTCAGGCAGGAAAGCTAAGACGCTCCTGTGACTTGCTGATCTTGTAAACAAACGGTTTTGCTGGAGAAAAGTGTTTGATTAAAAGCAGACGAGAGAATTTGTCTGTTGCTGGACTGTCATTTGAGAGACTCTGCACCTGAAAACAGGGAGTCAGAGATCTTTTTTTTTTTTCCCCCACCAGCACACCCCTACCTCTTCCCTCAACAACTCTGCACCGAGAAGGATTTCTGAGAACATAGCAGAAGAGGAACAAATGAACACCACCCCTGGAAATGATAGCTCTGAACTTCAGTCAGAGAGAGGATGAGCACACAGTTCAGTGGCAGAAAGGAAATAGGGATCCGCAAGGAGAAGGTGCAGACCAGCTGCTGGACCGGATCATCAGGGAAACTGCTGTCTCTCAGGTCCCTTTACTCCTCGTGCAGGCTCACATCCAGGACCCGAGTTTATCCTCACGTGAGGCCAGAATGATTCTCCCTCCCTCACAGATCTGGAAATCACCTGTTAAAAGCACAACCACAAGGTTATTTTCAAAATAAGGTAAAAACTACAGAACCTGAGTCCTAGCTCTTTCTTACCCATCGTAAGCCACAATCGTAAGGGTGAGTTTGGCTAGTCTCCATTGTTATCATTCAAAGGCAGTTTCCAAATTCCAAATTCCATGAGGTTTGAGTTATTTGCTCAGTAAATTTTTCTGGTAGCACATCAGCAGGATGGATCTGTTTGAGACTCCTCTCCTTGTGCATTTTCCCTTGAGTAGAATTACTGACTGCAAGGGACAACGAATTCCTTTTTGAGGGCTCATGTGAATTCCATTTCCAATAGCTACTTGGCTAAAGTGGGGGGAGGGGGATGCATGCTCAACAAAGCTGACAGTGGAGCTTAAGCCCTGGGGATGGGCTGCAAAGATCAACAGCTTGGGGCCAGGAAGAAGGGGATTAGGGGCTGTAAGAGTCACTCCTGCACTGGCAATTGGCAGGACCTTGGAGGCAAGGCAAGATCCAAGACAAAGACCAGGCAAGATCCAAAGACCAGGCAAGGCAAGATCCAAGATCCAAGACAAAAGGAAATGGGGCCCAATGTCTACTCCCAGCAGCTACCAACCACTGCATGAGCAGGCAGAACAGGGACAGACCAGGACGAGACCCTGTGAGAGGATGTGGTGCCACCCTCTGGGCAGGTAAAATGCAAAAAACACAGATCGTGGGGCTGCCTATTCTCTAAGGGGCCAAATGGCAGCAGGATGGGTGGTTTGACTTGGCTTGGAAATCCAGGTATGGGAGGAAGCTTGGGCCCAACCCAGCCCTCGCCCCGCTCAGCGGGGCTTCCTAGATACAGAACTCACCAGCTTCTTCGTGTGCTCTGTGGAGAACAGCCCCCCTCCTCCTGTCCTCTCCCACAGCCTCATGCTGAGCTCACTACCCTGAATGTGTGTCTCCAGGCCAACGAGAAGAGAGGTGCCCAAGGCCTCGGAAGCTGTTTCAGTCGGGTCAGCCATGTGTCTTTGGCAATTACCACCTAGCAAAGGGAGTAATTACCCTCCAATTGAGGGAGGAACGTGGCACGCACGGACCTACGTTTTGCTCACTGTACTTAATGACAGAAAAGGAAAGAGAACAGGATTTTGATTTCAGAATTCATCCTTGGCTAATTGTTATTTGCAGAACACAAGTAACATTTTAATTATTTTCAACTCCACACCGTAACAGCTATCAAGGGAATAGAGAGAAAACAGGATAAACAGGGGCTTATTAAATACATAATTAATGTGTCCTAAAATTAGCATATATAAATACGAATGAGCTGGGACTATTAGAGTCTGCACCTCCACTAGGATCACCTGATTAAACCTGTTCTATCTGCTACAGCTTCTGAACAAATGAGGCCATCTTATCAGGGGATAGGGACTCATCAGCAGGTGAGACATTCTCTGGAGGATTCTCCTGCGAGCCCAGGCTCAGGGTGTTTTCAGAACCCGAAGTTTTAGAAAAGCTAGAGTCCTCTTTACAGTGAAGCAAAGACAAGTTAGGCTCTGGGGATAAAGCCAGCACGGGTCACGTGAGACTCTGCACATAGCAATTTCTGAACTAGGGGCCAGTCTGCAGTAGCAATAGTCCTCGGTCCTCAGTGGGGCCTCTCCGGGAGGAGGAAAGGGTCTGAAGGGATTTCTCCTTGCAGCCTTGGCCTAAGGTGGAGGTGCCTGGCTGAACAGAGCCACAGCAGTGCAGTTCTGGTGGGAAGGATGCTTCCAGATGCAGACTGATCTCCCCGGCCCCCTGCACGTGGGTCAGCGCTGTGGCTCCCGAGACCTCCTCCTTATCTCACTCATTAACTCCCAGGAAGAAAGAGAACCGCTGCCCATCAAGCTGGTGGCCTTGGCCCTTCCCGCATGCCGCTGTGCACGGCACGCCTGCTGCTTCCTCCATTCTTTCTCTGCTATGTGTGGGGGTGGAATTACTGGCAGCCCATCAGTCCTCCAGAGCCTGGGTTCAATCCCAAGTCTAAGGGCAGTATAAATATTAATGTTTAAAACGCATGGAGCCTAAAGAAATTACACCCTTGGTCTGGGGCCCTGCACTTGTTTTGACTTCCCGTGATGATGGACGGATTCGTCCTGTACCGCATTATAATTTGTGTACGTATAAACTTTATCTCCTCTGCCAGAATGGAAGCTCTTTCACGGCATAACCGCGTCTCTCGCAGCACTGAGACCTGTGCCATCGGACGTGGCGGCCACCGGCTACATGTGGCCACGAAGCGCTCGGAGTCTGGCTGGAGGGACGGAGCAAAGTAGGACTTTTACTTCGTTTGAATTAATTTAAGTTTGAATTTAAATTTAAATTAAATTTAAAATTAAAAATAAACAACATTAAATTTAAAAATAAAAATATCAGTTTTATACAAAAAATAAAAATAAAATTTAAATTTAGAAATAAAGTTAAAGTCAAATTTAAATTTAAAAACTGAAGAAGTAGAAACCATTTTTTTCTTCTCCACTATACACAGCTTTGTTTCGGCCAGGCTCCTTTTCACTTGAACCATTAAAAGTTTAGCATCCAAACTGAGATGTGCCAGAGCGCAAGACGGGCCCTGGATTTCAAAGACTTAGTGTGAGATAAAAAGAAAGAAAGAATGCACAGTGTCTCGATTTTTTATACTGATTCTCTGTCGAAATATTATTTTAACTAGTTTCTGTTAAAGAAGATAGATATTTAAAAATAAGATTCACTTGGGACGCCTGGGTGGCTCAGTTGGTTAAGCGGCTGCCTTCGGCTCGGGTCATGATCCCAGCGTCCTGGGATCGAGTCCCACATGGGGCTCCTTGCTCGGCCGGGAGCCTGCTTCTCCCTCTGCCTGCCACTCTGTCTGCCTGTGCTCGCTCTCTCTCTCTCCCTCTCTCTCTGATAAACTTTAAAAAAAAGTTAAAAAATAAAAACTTTAAAAAAAAATTAGATTCACTTGTTTTTTGCCTTTTTATTTTTGGAAACACGGCTGCTAGAAAGCCAAGGAGCATTCTGCGGCTCGCACGGTGGCTCCACTGGTGTGGGGGCTCTGGCAGCTTCCCACATGGAGGATATCGGTCAGCTGTTTGGTTGAACATTACAAACAGACGATTCCATCGCTCTCGCCTGGTCCCCAGTCTCGTTATAACCAGAGGAAAGCATTTTTCAGGCTGGGTATCGGGATTAGAAATCAAATCTGTGCCCAGGACACAAAAGAACCCCGGGGACAAAGGAATCAAATCGCGTGTGCCGATTAATGAATTACGTCCCTCCTTTGGAAATGGATGAAAATACAGTACAACAGGCTGTAAGAGGAGAGAAGAACTCAGGGGATGAGACCATGAGAGCATCCTCCCTTCATATCACGGTGGCTTCTTAGCAGCCAAAGGAGAAAAAGAAAGGTTATACATGGTATAACTTATGAATATTGTCTCTGTGAGGAGGGCAAAGTTTTCTCGGCAGGTGCATTCTACAATCAATATCTTATTTGGAAGCACTGGGGGATGAACTGGACATTTTCCCCAACAAACAAACAAACAAACAAATAAATAAAGGAAAAAAGTGACAATAAATGCTGGGGGAATTTTCACATGACAGTTAATGTCCTTCCTCTGAAACCCGATTTGAGGCAAGAGAAGGTGTTCTGTGAGGGGCCCAAGCTGGCATGAGCCCAGTATGCTGCCTTGCTTGGGGGATGGGTGTGCGTCACTCAGGGGAGACGATGACAAGCTCACCCTTGGAGCAGCTCTTTCCATTCTCCTGACCTCAGACATGGTCATGAGCCTGCTGTGAGTTCCCTGCCCTTCCCCCATCCCATGCTGTCCCCACTTCGAGAGACAAGAAGCCAGGTCAGAGCCAACGGGAACAAGATGGAGGCACCACAGTGGTGACTCTGTACTACCCCTCTGTTAAAAAATGAATTATTTGGGGGGCACCTGGGTGGCTCAGTGGGTTAAGCCTCTGCCTTCGGCTCAGGTCATGATCTCGGGGTCCTGGGATCGAGCCCTGCATCGGGCTCTCTGCTCAGCTGGGAGCTTGCTTCCCCTCTACCCTCTGCCTGCCTCTCTGCCTACTTGTGATCTCTCTGTCAAATAAATAAATAAAATCTTTAAAAAAATGAATTATTTTCGAATTTTGAAACTTAAGGCACTTTATTCCTAATCCATGTTTGACACACCCCATGGCTAAGAACAGGTGCCTGGGGAAACAGAACATGTCTCCTAGACAGAACTCAGCCCAAGGCAAGCTTGGGTAGGATCTGAGTAATTCGTGAAGTTGCATTTGTTTTTTTTTCTGCCAAGGTTCAAGAACAGTGCCACCTGCTAGAGCTTTCCGATGCGATGGAATTGTTCTGCGTCTGTGCTATCCGATATGGCAGCCGCTAGCTGAGCACGGCTAGCTCGTGACACATGGCGAGGTCTGACTGAGGATCTAAACTTTGCATTTTGTTTAAATCTCCTCAATAGGGGCGCCTGGGTGGCTCAGTGGGTTAAAGCCTCTGCCTTCAGCTCAGGTCATGATCTCAGGGTCCTGGGATCCAGCCCTGCATCGGGCTCTCTGCTCAGCAGGGAGCCTGCTTCCTCCTCTCTCTCTGCTTGCCTCTCTGCCTACTTGTGACTCTGTCTGTCAAATAAATAAAAAATCTTAAAAAAAAAAAACTTTATAAAAAAAAAAATCTCCTTAATAAATAGTACAGTATTTGCCGGCTCTGGGATCTACGCCTTTCTGACTCCAGAGCCTCTGCGTGTCTGTCCCAGTGGCTACCTAGCTGCTATACTGGACAGGGCAGATCCAAAAGGACAGCAGCACCACATTCTAGCAGGCATCTGCTGGGCTAGAGGAGAAAGGCGACTGGAAGTTACTGGAAACTTCGAGTCTTAATACAAAAATACGTTCAGATTCTCTTGCCTTAATTTTTTCCTTTCATTTACATAATAGGTAGGAGGATGACATACTCTAATAGATGTGGAAATGAGTCTTGATTTCAACGCTAGTCCTCACGCAGCTTGAGAACACAGCTCACGTGATCCTAAGGCCAGCCGGTACTGCACGGGCAGGGGTCTGCAGCCGGTGGCGGGAGCTGGCAGCCAATCTGAAAGTTGCCTGGTGGCTTTATGGGGCTGGCGGTGGGGGCGGGGGTGCGGCAGATCCTATAGGAATCCCAGCGTTGGGATTTCGCCCCCTGGGTGTCTGTGCCAGTTCTCATGCTCCAACCCAACAGCGTAACTGGGGAGCGTGCAAACAGCTTCTGCTAGAGCGCGCACCCAGGGACACAATATGCTGAGCAAAATGTCATCCCAGACAGGAGCCTGAGCTAATTATAATGTCAGGCTTCCCACCGAGACACAGATAATTAGAGGAGAATATTACAGTGTTTCCCAACTCCTGGGGTAAATGAGAAGCCTCTTCAAATGTTACCTGCTGGAGATAAAAATTAAAGTGGCTGGAGACGTTCCTTGGGGAGAACCCCAAGGCCAGAGCCAAACCATCTTTCAGGATCAGAGCAAAGCGCAGGCAAAGTAGGAGGGAGAGGGGGGAGGGGGAGAGAACACGGTGAGTGGCCCCGCTGGTGGCCAGCACTGTTTCCCTTAACGCTGAATCCCACGATGGAGATTATCTCCAGTGTAAAGCCAGGAACACTGAAGCTCCAAGGGTCCTACCTAAGGACACCCAGCTGGGAAAGCACTGGGTGGCTCCAGGATCCACGCCCTTGGCTTTTCTGATTCTAAATCCTGGGCTTGTCCTCTCTCTCCACGTCACCCTCCCTGACATCAGGGCTGACCATCTGCCTGGGTCTTGGAAGGCCCTCCCTGGGAGGAGGTGGTGGTGTTGACAGAGGTGCCCAGGGCCCCGAGGGGACTCGCCGCACACACCTCGGCAGGGCACCCACAGAGGCAGTTCCCGTTGTCCCCGCCGAAACCTCCTTGCTGAACTGAGTGGGGGCATCTGGAGTGATAATCACACCAACGCGACGGGCCGGTGCAGCAGACGGTTCACATTTAATGTGGAAAGCTTCAAAGAAGAGAGAAGCATTTCCTGAACGCTTCTGTCACTGGCTCTGGAAAGCGCTGCGACCGGCCAGGAGGAAGGAAGCGCGCACAGCTCAGCCTAGCGAGCCAGCGGTGGGCTGGAAGCCGGGGGGCCGGGGCATGAGTCAGGCTCTGTCTGTGCCCGCTCACGCAGCCTCGAGCCTCCACGTCGGCCTCCCTGGGTCTCAGTTTCTAAAATGTAAAACAGGTATAAATAGCCAACTCATATACGCGGGGCCCTTAAGGCGGCCCCGGCGACGGGCAGCCTCTGGCATCAGCGGCAGCTTCCCTTACTGCCAAGGACGGTGGCCTTGAGAGGTGCTCTGCTCACGGGTTACCCAAGCCTGGGTCTCTGGCTGCACGAAGCACTCCTCCAGTTTCTGGAAGCAGAACAATGTGAGGGAGAGGCTGTTGCTTGAGTGATGTCATCGGAAAGGTCCCTGTCTAATGAACAGACTTTTCTATCCGGTCTTGGTCCCAGGAAAATGAAGAGTCAGAACGCTGTCCTTTCCAGCTCCTGGCCTCCTCCCTGCAAGCTCGAAGCACTGTCCCTCTGAAGCTGTCCTTGCAGCACAAGGACACCAGGTGAGGGCAAAGTAGATGCCCAGGCTCGTACCACCAGCAAGCCCGGGGACGTGTGAACGCTGCCTTTTGTGACAAAGGGGACTTGGCAGACAGGACTGTCCTGGAGAGTCTGCTTCTCTCCTTCTCCCTCTCCCTCTGCCCCTCTCCCTACCTCTGTTCA
Organism: Mellivora capensis; assembly: GCA_004024625.1. Classification (NCBI taxonomy): domain Eukaryota; kingdom Metazoa; phylum Chordata; class Mammalia; order Carnivora; family Mustelidae; genus Mellivora; species Mellivora capensis. The sequence goes on along the minus strand of PISX010002805.1, from coordinate 126,166 downwards.
TGCACTCACTCTCCCTCTCAAATAAATAAGTAAATAAATCTTTAAAAAAAAAAAAAAGGGTGGGGGGGGAGAGAAACATCAGACACAGAAGAGAGAGCAATGTGTTCACGGAGGCAAAGACTGGAATCAGGTGTGGCCACCAGGCCAGGGGGCCAGCAGCCTCCGGAAGCTGGAAGGGGCAAGAACAGACTCTCCCCACCATTAGGGGGAGCTGGGCCCGCACAGCACCATGACTTTAGCCCAGTAAAACCGATAGCAAACTTCTGGCCCCCAGAACAGTAAAAGAATAGGTTTGGGCTGTTTTAAGCCCCTACGTTTGTGACCGTTTGTTAGAGCACCACCGGGGTCTAATATAATCCTCCGTTTTGTTCCCAACCTGTCATTTAAAGAACCCCAATAAGATTATCTCAGGCATCAAGGGAAACTGTTACCTTTTTTTTTTTTTTTAATAACACCCTTTTTTGTGTGTTTGGATGGTTAGGGATGTTGAGATGGTCAGGTGATGGAGGTTCTCCTTCCCAAAACCATTTTTATCCTCTGAGTCATTCACGATAGATAAGTTGACAAATCTCACAAAAACGTGAAGAAAATAAAAATCAGCCACAGTCCCAGGAATAACCAACCAGTGTTCATATTTTAGTGTGCTAATGGTGGGATGTTGTTCCTTGACGGGGTTGGGGGGGAGCCCTTCTGATTAAAATTTCAAATGTTTCATTAAAGCCACGAAATAGGAAGCGTTGATGAAGACGAGCCAAATCATTAAAATCAACTGTCCTGCTGTTCTGGAGACCTTAGCTCGCTCTAGGTCACAGCAGCAACCAGCAAAGTGAACTTGACTCTTGATTCTAATGAGAGGAAAATAAAAAGCATGGGACTCTGCTCGCCTCTCCTATGGGTTAATAAATAATTTCAATTGCAAAAGAAAGCCGGCTGTGTCCCGGAGACCCACAGGAGTTGAATGCCAGCCCTTAGCCCGCCTGATCAGCCAAGGGAGAAGGGGAACTGGCCCCCCCGCAACCCCGGTCTTGAATGATACCCTATCCTCCTAGGATGGAGGCCAGGTAGCAAGTGCACCCGTCATTCCACAGGCGCAAATAGATCCTGAGCTCCAACATGGAATGTGTGACCTCAGGAAAGGCAGACGGCATGGGGGAAGGGGAGACACCTTTAAGGAACTGCCATTCGGAGCGGTAAGATCATGGCAGACGCCGACACATGACACAGCACGCGTCACAAAGGAAGGGATGACTAACACCGTAGAACACATGGGAAGAATACTGTACGATCGGTATTATTGTTCACAGACTCATTCAGTGCCGGGGCTGAAAGGAATCCCAGTGATAATTTAACACGTGCGTGTATGCACGCGCGTGTGCGCACACACGCCCTGAATCACCAACTGGACTAGTGTTTGAAGGAGAGAACCTCTGGAAGATCCCTTTAAGCTCGAAATTGAACTTTCTGGCACAGAAAGCAAAGCTGTAGTGCACTGTCAAGACCATAAGCCACTCATGAAAAGAGATTAGTGGGAACTCAACTGCTAGTTGGTTTTTAATTCCACTCAGACGCTGAGAGGCGGCATGTCTGCCGCAGGCCCGGGAACCTCTGGAAGGCTCGGAGCCCTCGAGCCTGCATGATGTTGCATGAAAGTGACAATGCTCCAAAGGCTACAGGGCTGCTTTCGCAGAAAACACGTCCTTTCCTCGGGGTATCTTTTTCCAAAGGATGCAAGGGCCCCCACCCACCGCCAGCGCACACAGGCCAAGCCAGAGAAGGGACAATGTGGAGAAGCAGCCCGTCCCCGGCGGGGACTCTGCATCAGCCACTCGAGCCGGAGGGGCTCGCGTCTGACGGTCTTCATCAATCAGGACGGTTTCTTCCGAAAACATTTAAGCTGTTTGCAAGACTGTGCCTTTGTTTCTCGAAAGTGGGGATTTCCCCCTGTTTCAGTACTGTATGAGCCTGTGCCTACCCAGATCTGCCTATGGGCTGTGTGTGAGGGGGTTCCCAGCTCTTCCCAGGTTCTTAAGGATGACGGTGAGCCACAGAAGTCTAAGAACACATCCGCCTTTGCACAAGTGTATTAAAGGTTAACCCACTGCCCCAGGGGTGTGTGCATGTGTGTGTGTGTGTGTGTGTCTACGTATGTATCCTCGCACTCCAGAAACCTCTGGAGGACAGGATACTCGCTAACAAGCTCTCATTTTTACTTCCAAATTAAAAAAGAAAATTAACAAAATGCCATCCCCAGGACATATAAAACTGAGCCAGCAAAGACAAAAAAAAACTTCAAAAAAATCAATTATCCTTTTAGCCATTGTGAAAAGTCCATCTTCAAACCCAGAGTCTCAGGGAATGTCAAAGCTCTAGTTAAATTTTTAATAAAGTATAAGGATCGTGTTAAAAAAGAGACCTTTTCAAAGATAAGCCGGCGACAGACAAGCCCTTGATATGGTTCCCGTCAGAGGGCGGGAAGCCGCTGCCTGTAACCATGGGCGGGCCAACTGCTCTGGACAGGAGTTAGCAGCCCGGAAGCCCCGGGATGGGCCCCAGGGGGGCGGGGAGCCACGCCTGCTTGCCCTTAGACCCTAGGGATGTCACCGGCGCCAGGCTTGCCATGACACCCTCATGCCAACGATTCCCATCCGCTCCAGACTTCTCTCTGTGGCCCAGACTCTGCTCCTGTCTCCCAGTTCGTCCGTGCCACCACCCGACTAGCATGTTCACCTGAATGGCGACAATCAGACCTCACCGTCCAAAATCAAGTTCTTGATATGCCCTTCTAAACCTTGCCCCCGCAGGGTCTTCCCCGTCCCAGCTGGTGGTGACTCCATGCTGGCAGCCGGTCAGTCCTGAAACCTCAGGGTCCCTCCTGGCTCCCGTCTATGACCACACCCCCAGCCTGCTGCATCGGCACACCCCACGGCTCCACCCTCAGCGGACGCCGGGACTGGGGCCCCTGTCAGGCCCTCCAGCACAACCGCCCCAGTCTAAGCCCCCCTGTCTGCAGCTCGTACCCCCACCATGGCCTCTGCCTAGTCTCCCCATGGCTGCCCTCGCCCCTCCTGGGTCCAGTCTGAATTCAGTGCCTGGAGAGAAGCTTTGAAAGCACCGTTCAGATCAAATGCTCTGCTCAAGACCCTGGAGTGGCCCATCTCCCAGAGTAAAAAGGAAAATCCTTATAATGCCTCTGAGCTCCACCCGGGGTAGAGCTGACCTCTCTATCCTCACTTTGTGCCTCTCCCTCCCACTCACCCTACCCCTACTCCATGCCAGACTCCTGGCTACTCCTCGGAGGTCCAGACGTGCTTCTGCCTCAGGGCCCTTGCACTGGCTGCTCCTTCTGCCTGGAACACTCACTGTGCCCCAGAGAGCTGCATGTCTCACTCAAATGCAAGGTCTCAGTGAGACCCACCCTGACCACTCTATTTGTGGTCAACTGCAGTTCCTTTCTGCAACAGCTTAGCATCTCATCAGCCCTGCTGGACTTGACCATTGTTTATAGCACCAACCGCCTTTGAACGTAACATATAATCCACTGATCACTACTATTTTCATTGTCTATCCCCTTGCCCTAACGTTACAGAGACTAGGTATCTTGGTCTGTTTTATGACTGATATAACTCAAGTGCCTAGAATTCATTATTAAAATGCAATTAATAAAAGGCAAGACTGGGGAAGAAATTTACCCTCAAACTTCTCGATCCACACAAACCAGCCGCTCCCCAGGTCACGGACCGTTCGTTACTCTGAGATCCTGGTGAAGCCGACTCGGTTGAGTTTCCTACAAGCCTCACAATCCTCATCTCAAAAGACACTTCCACATTCACCATAATAGGGACAGAGGTTGAACTTGGGAACGCCCAGGATCCAGAGGAAGGTCTACTGTCAGGGAAGACGTAACCTCTGGGTCCGTGCTGACCGTGATCATCAAATGTTGGTGCCATCCCATACGACTTGCTGCTAGCGTGGTTTTGTTCCTCACCTTAACCCAAGCTCTCGCAGAAGTCAACAAACATTCAAAGATGGGAACTCTGACTCTCCCTGACCTTCTGCCAAAAGGAGTCCCGAAACAGTCCCAGCTGAGCGCATGGGAACACAGAAGGGAAGAGGCTGGTAGAAGACAGGAAGGGCTCCATCAGAGGAAAGCTTTTTCCTGGCTTCTCAAAACCCAGTGCTACGAAGTCTAGATTTTAGGACACTTCTGTATTCTTCAGGGAGACAAAGAATCAGCACGGGACACCTCAAGCCAGCACAGTTATCTTACGCGACTGTAAACCCAGTGGACAGATCTTTGTTCATTTCCGACTGGTTAGAGAAGGAGCCTTGAGTGGCAGAAAGATCGCTACTATTATGACTGAAAAGACAAGATAAGTACCTTCTCTTCTCTACTGATTAGCATCTAACAGGCTGAAGATGACCATGGAGGTTTGTGAGCTGTCCTCCGCCAAGCCCTAGGTCTTCCAGTGAGCTCGCTAAGATTCTGTGGGTGCGGGTGAATGTGGCCAGACCTTTCCACCAGGACAAATCTGCTTTGGTCAGCTTTGTGCCCTGGGGTCCCACATAAGACTCTGTCTCAAGAAATACTTAATAGCTGGCTCTAGAAAAACCAAAGAGTCTGCCCATGACCCAGAGGGAGAGAGCCAAGAGGGAAAAGAGAAAAACACGCTGAAGAAAAACTGGGAGGCAAACCATATGATAAAAATTCCTAAGACCAGGATACAAATAATAAGGATAGTGCTTCTCATCCAGGGGATGACCTGAGCTTTACTGTTTGGAAATGAAGGGCCTGGGTGGCTCAGTTGGTTGGGCGGCTGGCTCAGGTCGTGATCTTGGGGTCTTGGGATCGAGCCCCACATCTGCTTGTCCCTCTCCCTCTGCCCCTCCCCCTGCTCATGCACACTCTCTCACTCTAAAATAACTAAATGGACAAAATCTTTTTCAAAAAGTGACTGGAAACATAGTGTTCTAGACAGGTTTAGCATATATCAGAATATATAAATTATCGAAATTTTTGTTCTTTAAAAATGAACCAGGGGTGCCTGGGTGGCTCAGTGGGTTAAGGCCTCTGCCTTTGGCTTGGGTCATCATCCCAGGGTCCTGGGATTGAGCCCCGCATCAGGCTCTCTGCTCAGTGGGGAGCCTGCTTTCTTTCCTCTCTCTCTCTGCCTGCCTCTCTGCCTGTGATCTCTATCAAATAAATAAAATCTTTTAAAAAAAATGACCAAACCCCCCCCCCCAAAAACAAAAAACAAGTCCTTATTGTGTAAGCAGAAGGCTAACAAGTTACCCAGTGAGGAGTAAGTTCAGTTTGGCCGTGGTCTTAGACCCCACAGTATGGAAGCCAGAGGGTCATACAGCAACATCGATAAGAGCTTCGAAGAGAAGAAGGGGCCACTGGTCACTGCCCTGTAACAGGGTGACAGGCTGGCATCAGGAACTTTGCAAAAGGCTCAGATAATGAACATGTCACCCAGGGACACTTCCTCAGCAAGGTCATTCCTAAAACTTGAGCTCCAGCACAACCAATGATGGATTAGAACGTTGAAGAACTCAAAGCTGAGGAAGTCACAGCTGGAAGGGAGGACAGGACTATTCTTAATACTAGTCCCTTCTACCATTTTCCAAATGCTCATGGAGTCCAAGTACTGCGCCAAAATCTGTGTGTGTGTGTGTGTGTGTGTGTGCGCGCGCGCGCGCACGTGCTACAGCATCTCATTTAAGTATGGAAAGAAATGTGATGCATTTTGTAAGTGTTTTCCTGGTTCTCTCAGTAGTAGCTTTATGCTCATTTCACAGACAAGAAAACCAAGGCTCAGAGGGCTCAAGTCACTTGTCCAGATACACTAGTGAGTACGTGGCAGAGCTGGAATTCCAAGATGCGACCCAGTGAGTTCCTCAGGTTCCCTCATTTTTTTAAAGAATATCTTTGTTCTTTTTTATGCATATCTATGTTTTCTCATTACTCTAAGTGAAACAGAATATATTTGAAATAGAACGCCAACAAATTTTGTTCAATTAAAATAAATCCAGAGACGCAAAGCACATTAACCGCAGCATGCTAGAACGGAGAGGACTGGCAAGGGCATTTTCGGACAGGTGTCCCACAGGGAGAAGGCAGGTAAGGCAACCATCAGTGCCAACCTATACGGAACGCAGGATTTTAAAAGGGCGTTAGAACCAGAGACATCCCGCGCTTCTACAAGCTGCACCCCACAGCAGTATCACAAGTTGCAAATAAAGTCGAGGAAGATTTGCATTCTGTCCCTGCGTCCCTCCATGTCACAAAGGTCCGCGCTCTTCTTCCAGCCAAGACGGAGTGACTGAGCGATGGAGTGACTTTCCCTTTGGGCAGGCGGCTGGAGCGCGCAGGGGCAGGACCTCACCTGGAATGTTGTGGATGGTGATGGCCAAGATGAGCAGCGCGATCCTCCTCCAGCTGCCGCTGCCGGGCTGCGCGGGGTTCCCTCCAGGAGGCGCCGGGGCGGCAGGGCCCTCAGGAAGGCCGGTGGCCACTGCCTTCTTCCTCTGATAGGCCTCGCCATTCTCGCTCTTGTCTGAGCAAAGAGAGAGGGGCAGGGAGAGATGGCACTTTGAAAATGTGCACCGGGGGCTAGGGCAAGCAGCAGCAGGAGGACGCTTTCCACCCTGGGGAAGGATCTACTCCCTAATTTCCTAACGGACCCCCTGTTCTTCTGTTTCTTTCTTCCCTCCCCCTTCCTTTGCTTGCTCACCCACTCACTCAGCAAATGCTCACTGAGTAGACACTTGGTGCCCAGTGTACAGGGATGGGAGAGGATAAAAAAGATGAAACCGGGGGTGCCCTGGCAATGCTTATTAGGGAGAAACAATACGGAGCGGTGATTAGGAGCTCAGATCCTAGAGCCAGGCTGCCAGGCTCCCTGATGACTTGTCCACTTATCAGCTGTGTGGCACTAAACTAGCTGTTTACCCTCTCTGTGCCCTAGTTTCCAGAGTCGCAAAGAGAGATAATAATGGTACCTACCCGACAGGGTCACGCAAGGATTAAATGGAAGGTTCCAGGCGCGGGCTTAACAGCTACCAAGTGCGCAGGTGTGGACTGTGGTGGCTGTCTCGTGTTCCCTCTCTCCCGCCCCGTAGGTGACCCTGCTCTCCTAGCCACGCCACCTCATGGGAACCCATCCACATGCCAGGCCCGGCCAATCAGATTCCCTCCCCAGGGACTGGGGGACTGGAGTGGGGACGGGCCCGGTGATTCAACTGTGGATTCTCAATCCAAAAGGTCACGTACGGGCAGCCTGAGGTCCCAAGCAGGAAGTGAACAAGGACGCAGCTTGAGAGATGACAGAAGGAAGGAGAAGCACAGAGGCACACAGGGACGGGAAATGATGCCACCGGCCGGCCAGCCAGACGGACACACAGACGGGCAAGCGGCAGCCTGGGGGTCACAGGACATTCTGACCCTCGTGGGCTGGCTACAGTACCCAGCCACTGGATTCACGAGCTAACCTTCCTTTCAAACCTTCCCTTTGCGGGGGTATATTTGAAGGGTGTCGTTTCATACACATTGTGCCAACTACCTATGGCGTCCCGGGTCCTATCTGCTCATTCCTAACGGAGGCAAATGGCCCGAGTCTGAGGCTGAGCACCCGGCCTGCGGTAGCACGCAGCGTGGATACGTCTGCGGGAGCGGCGTCCGGAGGGGCAGAGTCTTGAGCAAATGGCAGACACGTGGTGGCAGGAACGGAAAGGAGGGTCTATCATGAGTGAACACGAGAACCTGAGTCATAACGGATGGGACACCTGGCCATGTCTGTACGACCCCCTCACGAGCAGGGCAGCCATACCTCCCAGTCTGGGATCGCCATCCCTGGGGGACTAGGCGTATCCCCTTTCATGCGCAAAGTGTCCTGGTTGGGACAATAAACAGTGTGGCTCCTGTGACTGCAGGAAATAGCAGAAGCTTGATGGACACTCAGCTGTGTGGGGGGCCACTGGTCACAGAAGTCCATGGTCATCAACTTGAACGGTAGGAGGGACTCTCCATGGTGCCTCTACTTCCTTTCTTGATACATTTTCCACAAGCAAAAGAATTTTCATCTCTAAGCTGAAAGTCGTAAAAATGTTTCCCAAAGTCAATTAAGAAGTAAGGGCAACTGTAAGGACTCCTTTGGCCTTGATCGTGGGCCTCTGGCGGGCCTCTCCCTACTGCTTTGCTGTAAAGCAAGGCAGGGTGGTTTACCTTTCCCTCTCAAGCGCTTCACTTAAAGACTAGATCTCGATACATAAACTGGACCGGGGCTTTGATGCCCTTTTCAGAGGAACCTGCCTAAGTGAACACCGCTTTCTATTTCCAAAACAGGAAAAGAACAAAAATGAAAACAAAACCGAAACACTTCTTTTGAAGACCAGTTTGTTCACTCATATCCAGCAGGTCTGCTGGAGGAGAAAGCAAGTGCCGAAGGCAGGCAGACCCTGGCATCCCCACGTCCTGACCTATTTTCTTTTGGAGCTAAACTCTCACGGCGGGGTCTCCACACATGCATGTGTTCGTGTGTGTGTGTGTGTGTGTGTGTGCGTGTACACAAGCATGGGAGTGTCACCTGGTACCTCACATACCACAAATCCTTTGTGCATGTACACACACCTGTTTCTTGACACCCACAGGGTGTCAACTTTTAAGGTGACAATACTTGACGACTCAGGCCACAGAGGCTGGGCAGAAAACTGAGTAAACCTGTGGGACCTCAAGCCCATGAACACTAAAGATACAAGCAAAGCAGGCCTGAGGGCTGTCCAGGACCTACGCCATATGGTGGTGGAGGCCACTTGCCCTCCCCCCGGACCAGTCCGAAAACATCACCAATTCACCGGGCTTCCTCTGAGTACACACACCGGCCCCAGCCTTCCAGGGGGAGTTGACGGGGTGGGGGGTGGGGGTAACACGACTCTTCCCTTTGGGATTTTACAATTTAAAAGAGAACAGACCCAGAAGACATGGAGAATTCCTTTCAATTCAAGGGCAGAAATGCCTACTTTCTGACAGTCTCTGAAGCAGGTGCTTCCCTTTGTCAGGGTCACAAAAGGATCGGAGTCTGACTCTCCCGCAGGTAGTACACAGAGAGCAACAGGGATGGGGGCACCGTTCGAGAATTCCAGCAGCGCACTGCTGCTCAGTAGGAACGAATGAGAAGCAGAAAGAGTTGTTAACGGAGGTAAAACTGCATGCTCTGCCTTGGGGTCCCAGCGTGTGAAAGCTGCTGTTGGCGCCTTCCCCACTGGGACATGGTGGGGGGGTTGTAACACCTGACGTGCTTGTTCAAGGTCAATAAGCCCCGATTCAGTAACAGCCTCTAATGAGTCTGCAATGAGGAAAATTAGTCCAAATAAATCACTACAGAGAGTACAGACACCTCCTGAGCAAGGCATCTTCTTGCCTCTCCCGGCAAGACGATTTCAACCACCGCATGCCAAGAAGCAGAACCCCAGCATCAGAGGCTAAAGATGACCGCCTCACGGAGGCAAATGCCAAGCGCCGGGTGGGCCACAGTGACCCGAACCTGTGAGATCTGCTGGGAGGGGAAAGGCCTGGGCACTTCTGAAGTAGGACCGGCAAAGAGGAAGGTCATTCAGAAATGGAACAGCCAGTGTCAGTTCAGAAATACAAGATGGCATCAGGGACATCAACTAATCATTGGGACTGAGAACTTTTCCTTAATTCTTCCAAGGATTAAGCAGAGCTCATTCCTTTTAAAAAATAAAGAGCCTGAAGAGCTGAGAGCTGGACTGAACTCGTCCCCGGCTGCACAGCCTGCCCCAGGTGGACTCAAATTGGAGTCAAGTCAGGTCTCTGCCCGCAGAGGCAACCTCCCAACCAGGGTCCCGTTGTTGATTTGGGGTGGACCAGGTGGAGTGTTGATGTGCTCCCTTGTTCCCCAAGAAGGACAGTGAGAGCAGTCCCTGCCACGATACTGGGGTGGGGGGGGGGCTCTTGAAATCCCAGATGGTTAGCAAGGAAATGTTCAGGGTGCACAGAGGGCCAGGTGAGCTTGGATCCCATGATCCCAGAGGTGGGAAAGGCTCCGTGGAAATCTCCTGTCTACAGTCATTCTCACTCACAGACAAACCTGAAAAGGATGCAAAAAACAGTGCTTCTTAACCCCTCAGCACTACTATTTCCAAGTGTAAAACAGCTTTAAGTAGAAAATAGTTACTAACACCAGGCATGGAACATGGGGTTATGATTCTTTCGGGAAGGTAGAAGAAAAGACTACAAAGCTGTCCATTATCAAAAGAGGTTTTTTTTTTAATTTAATTTTTTTTAATTTAATTTTTTAATTTAGGCTCCAGCATCTAAGAATCCACACAAAGAAGAGACCCACTGCTGGGGCTTGGCTTGTTGTCCCCCAATTTCATCTTTTCTGGCAAGGCACGGCGTTGCTGCATTTGAGGACCACAGGGGAACGGAGAGACCTGTCCAAGGCTCACTCCTCCTGCTGAATCACAGAGCGAACTTAGGTGACATGTTCACATGATCACGTGTGTGATTCTCATCCCAGCACATCGTATCAGAGGACAGGGCTGTCCCTGGTCTGGCGGGCCATCTTGAACCCGGCTGCCTGGGGATACCCCATCCTCCTCGGGTCTGACTTCCTTCCCAGTGAAGCAAAAGGTGCTGAGGCCTCTAGATCAGTAGCTCTGAACCACTGGGCATCAGCACCCGCTTTGGAAAGTATGGTGGAAGCTATGATCCTCTCTCCAGAAAAAAAAAAAAAAATTTTTGTTTTTAAATTTTTGAATCCTTATGGATTCAAGGACCTCAGACTAAGAATACCATGCAAGACGAAAGTTATGTTAACCTCTGTTTTCATACCCCATGAGCCCAGTCCCCCCAGGGACACAGGACATTGTCCTGATGATGTAACCGGCCAAATCTAATTGGGCCCAATGATGGAACCTCAGTCCCCAGTGAATGCGGCAACATTAATATTAATTAACAGATCACCAGCCATGAGAGCTTTGAAAATATCCCCAAGACATCAATGGAAATGATCTGGTTGAATTAGCACAAATAGGCAACTCCTCATCGGATAAGAACAGAAAACTTCAAACCTCTGGAGAAACACCTTCTTTCTAAATCCCATTTATAAAACATAAAATGAGTCGTCAGGGATCCGTACTCACTATGTACTAGATATGCACAAGCAGGATCAAAAGACTGATTCAGAGCAGGAAGAGAGGAGGATCTATTTACTTCTATTTTCTCTTCTTTCTTGTTTCCCAGAGAATCAGAATGATTCGGGGAAAGAAATCCAATTATCATCATGAGTGTGACAAAGCCTGCTAAGTATTTGGTTCTGTTTCTATAATCATTTATGGGATTAGCATGACTTCCGTTATGTAATTAATGCTGTATCTGAACATGAAATAATGACTCAAAATGAGTTAGCATCAGCCTTGGCACGTAGAGAAATCAAGGCCCATGGAGCCCCTTCTTGACAGTCCCATGGAAATTTAAGAGCCCAGTGGTTCTCCCAGTCTTGGCAGATGACCCTTCAGCTCAAAGACTTCTAAAACTAAAGACTATGACTGTCTCTAAACCTATCCACTTGCATAGTTTCCCTTTTATAAAGCTGTAAACATAACTCCTTTAAAGAAAAAGTCCCTAATATCTCTACCAAAATGACTGTCGTTTGTTCCCACCCTTTGTCCAGTTCATGCACGTTCACATTTTACATATTTGTAGTCAGTGCAAATGGTGAGGAGAAGAGCTGCAGCATCACACTGCCTGCCATGAGATGTGGCTCTGTCAACCGTGGGATATGGCTCTGCCAACCACAGGATGTGGCTCTGCCAATCACGGGATCATGGCTGCCAACCATGGGATTGTGGCTCAGCCAACCATGGGATCATGGCTCTGCCAAGATGGGATCGTGGCTCTGTTAACCATGGGGTCATGGGTCTGCCAACAATGGGATTGTGGCTCTGTCAAAAACAGGATGTGGCTCCATCAGCCATGGGATCATGGCTCTGCCAACATGGGATTGTGGCTCCGTCAACCATAGGATGTGGTTCTGTAAATCACAGGATCATGGCTCTGCCAACCATGGGATTGTGGCTCAGCCAATCATGGATCATGGCTCTGTCAACCACAGGATGTGGCTCTGTCAACCACAGGATCACGGCTCTGCCAACATGGGATTGTAGCTCTGTCAACCACAGGCTGATGGTTCTGTCAAGCATTAGCCTTAAGGCTTCAAGGAAATGCTGTCTCTGCGTATCAGTGCCCTTGTACTAAAACGGGTTTAATAATCACATCTTCTTAGTAAGGTTGTTAAGAGAACTAAAATATAGGTAAAGTGCTTCCGCACAGTGCCTTGCACATGAAAAGCACAATGAAGTTTAGCGATTCCTATTGATGACACATATTAACGTACAGTTTCATTTTCCACTTTCACTTAAAACTACAGAAATATTTCCTGCATTTCTCAGCCTTTGTGACTTTAGTTTTTAATGTCTTGAGGGAATTTTGCTTAGTTCTGAGCCTATCATCTGCAAAACCATTCCCTTCTATTCAAGTTGGAATGGGCACTCTTTTCCAGATACCAAAAGATGCAGTGCCCTGTCTTGCCACAGAGGGGCATGGCATACTCTTTCTGCTCCCGCCCTCCCAGAATGGGTACCCACCCAGGGGATGTACCTTCTTGACCACAGGCACTAAATGTTTTATGGCTTCATGATTCATATGGACCATGGGAGCACAGGGCTGACCTATCCCAGGAAACACATCCCAGCATGTGAGGAAAAGTTCCTATTGCCGACAGGTAATCTCTGTGCAACAACCCTTCCATCTTCCACGTGATTGCTTGTAACTCTCCGCTAGCCAAGAACCGGTTTGCTAAAACTGAACCTCGGAGAGCTGTATTGTGGGTGCATTTTACAAATGCAAATGCAGGTCCACACCTTTGAAGCTAAAACATGAAAATTCCCTTCGTGGATCCATCGCTCCCTTTCTCCCTTCCACTATCTATTCAAAGTGATTAAGGCTTCGAGCTCCCAGAAAGAGAGGTGTTTGTGGAAAATGGCAAGAAAATTTAATTCTTGGTTTTCGATGTTCTGGGGGAGGGGCAGGTCTTGGTGGTTTAAGGGAGAAAAAGGATTTTGAGGGGGTCATTTTGACTCTTGGACATTTTTTCCTCAAATGCCATCTTTAGAACCCACTGGGCACTTGACGTGGGACTCAGCTGTCAGGAAGTAGGAAGGTCTGAGTGCTGGAGGCTAGCGATAGGAGTACAATCTCTTTCTCCATGCAAACTGGGCAGCCGAGAGGATGCTCGTGGTGCCTTCCCCCAGGGAGAAGTTCCTTAGCTTCCCTGAGCCCTACCAGGCTATTCACCCTCAGGTCCTCCAAAAGCCCTTGGAAATGCCAGCATATATGCTGCTAATGTGAAATCCTGGCAGAAAGCCAACAGCACACCATTTATTTAAATGTTGCCTATTTAATAAGTGTGAGGGGCTTCAGTAGTCAAGGCAGGCCTGGCCAGCCATTCAGCCCCCTCAACCATTGCAGTAGCTCCCGAATGCAGTAACTCCCACCAGTAACCCCACTCTGACTACGAAGATGTAAGTGCATATCAAAGCAACCTTGGAAACCCTGAAAATATACAGAAGCAAATTTAAATTGCACATAATCACATCACCTAAAAATACCTATATATCTGAGTTTGGTGTATTTCCTTCCAATGCCTTTTTTGTACGGTTTTCACTTAACGGAGATATCCTATTATACAGCCGTGGACTGCTTTCTCTTCTTGCTAAACATAACATAAGCATTTCCCCTCTGTGACTGGAAACTCTAAAACAGGCATTTCAAGCAATACACATTATCATTTACATTCTCATACTATCGGGCATTTAGGCTATTTCTAATTTTATTTCTATAAATATCACTGCAAAACCTTTCACCTATATAAACAATGAGAAATTTGAACAAAATTCCCAGAAGTGGAAGTGCTGATCAGAGGGCTGTGATACATTTGGCTAATTAGTTTCCAGAAAGGCCATGCCATTTCCACTCCTGTGAAGCAGAGTCTGCAAGTTCTCGTCCTGGCATTTCTCGGTCAGCATGGGTCTTTTGCATTTAAAAATAAATGTACTCCTTTATGAAGGAAATGACATTTCCCTTAGTTTGTATTTCTTTGGCTACAGGTGAGGTTGAACATTTTTCAAAGTTTCAGGAATATTTCTTTCCTCCTTTGTCCAAGGTCCTCTGCCTAAACGAGCCTTCTCTAACGATACACGATTAGCTAACTCCTCATCCGCTTTTGCCCGTCGATGAACAGTGAGAGCAGTAGGAATTCTCGCATGCCGGATACATCTCACACAGATATCTCCACCTGGCCACCTTGGGGCTCTAGCCTCCATTTTATTTATTTTTTAAAGACTTATTTATTTGAGAGAGAGAGAGAGAGAGAACACGTGCAAGCATGAGCGGCGGGAGGGGCAGAGGGAGGGAGAAGGAAAGAGAGAATTCTCAAGCAGACTCCCCGCTCAGCACAGAGCCTGACGTGGCCCTCGATCCCATGACCCCGAGATCATGACCTGAGCCGAAACCAAGAGCTGGCTGCTTAACCAACTGAGTCACCCAGGCGCCCCTCTAACCTCCATTTTTAAAGTTCCTCTTTGACATTCCTTAAGACAGCATAGTGCCTTTTAAAAAAAAGGGCAGAGGAGGGGGGGTCATCTGTTCTATTTATGCTGCTAGCTGGTATGGCCCGAAAGCTACTTTTCTCTCTCAATATCGAAACGCTACGTTTTTCAAAAGCAGGGTATGTGAGAGGTTCTCTTGCTTCTCTAGTCTTCTTTCCACCCAATGGCCCTGGGATTCTTGTAAGCAACACAGCAGTCCAATAAACACTATATATATGGTGAGACGAGTCTAGTGAGGACAGGATCCTTGTGAGGGCTTCCAGATTCAGCAAACAAAAAGACTGGGTGCTCAGCTGTACTGGAGTTTCAGATAAAATGAAACTTTTATTTTAGTATAAGTATATCCCAAATGTTGCCTGGGATATACTTATGCTAAAAAGTATTCTTTGCTTGGAATTAAAACTTAACTGGATACTTGTATTTTATCAGACAGTCCTACTTGTGCCCCATTCAGGGTCTGAGTTCTAGGGTGGGGAGACGCTGCACAGACTCACTACACTACTCTGAAAGCAGCCACACACTCAGTACAAAACTGTCTGTGGAGGCACTGCACGGCTCGTGTGTAAGCCGGGGCAGGAAAAGATGCCCCTGGAGATGAAGGGAACTTCATGGGAAGATAACGGAAGCATTTATTAGGCTTAGCTGCTAATCTTTGAACAGAGAAGCATCTGGAGTTTCAGAAATAGGATGCAAAACCTATTTACAATCTCTGTAACTAGGTGTCTCCATTCATCATTCTAAAGAACGCCAGCCACACGCTTATCAGAGGGTCAGATGCTGCCTGGGTAAGGAGGCTGCTTTGATTGCCTTGTCCTTTCAGTCCGTAGTTCCCAGACACTGAAAGTAATCCACGCCTCACCCATGACGCTTGCAACTGGGCCAGCAACTGCTTGGCGACAATGCAGACCCAAACAGATCTGCATAACTGGTAAAAATTAAATATACATCAGAAAAAGAGATGGGTTCACTCTTAGTGAAAGATTTCTCATCCATTAAGCAGACCACTCACTAAAACATTGCCTGTTTCAGATCTCTAACTAAGGTAATAATTTCTACTCTTAGGCAAGGGAGCCCAAACACCCAGTAAGACTAAAACGGCCACCTACCCGGTCGGCGCTTCTGCTGGGAAGGCACGAACGACCAGTGAATCAACAGGAACTCATTCCTGATGAATGGACTGGGGTCTAAGAATAAATCCCAGGTGGGCTCCAGAGTCGTCTCGCCCACTCTTAGTTCACCCTGCACGTGTGCGTTCAGCACAAATGCCCCCATGGGAAAGGGGGTCATCAAAGTTTTCGGGGGAGTGCACCAGCAAAAGACATTGCTGCCAAAAAGTCCCAGCCCATCAGAGAGAGAGAAAGGGTATTCTGCAGAACACCAGTGGTTAGAAGAGCTTTGCCACGGACTCTCAGCCAACTCCAGATGGGAGCTGTGCACTTGACGTACGTGGTTGTCGACAATCAGGTCAGGGAGGGGGCGTCCGGCAGAACAGCACCCACTTCAAGGCTCCCGTCCAACAGCTAATATTAACTTTATAGTCGCTTGGCTTACTTTCCCCTTTGAGGTAATACTGTTCTGCCATCCCCTCTGGTTCTGAGAATAAAGATTAACAGCCTAGACCACTGTATCTCTAAGTGTGGAGTAAAGACCATCCATTGCTGGGTCACAGTGAGAACTTACAAAACCCAGCTTCTGGAGCCCATGCTAGAGCTGCTGGGTTAGAACCTGTGGGAGAGGGGCCCAGGAACCCGCCCCTGCTGTGTGCCCTCTCCTGCCCTCACCCCCAAGGAAATTCTGATATAGACTAAATTTTGAAAATTAATGTTTGAGACCATAAAAATACTACTTAATCCAGGTACTTCCTCAGTCTCTAAATTCATGTCAATCCAAATATTACCACCCAGTTAGAGATCTCGAGGTCATACTCAGGGATATGCCTGATCCTTAGTTCTCTCTGGGCACCTAAGAAGACAGGACATTGCCAAACACACGGTGGAGAAGGCAAAGGAATTTAAGACTAGAAGGTGAAAAGTCATTGCATTGTCTTGATAGAAACCATCATTTCCTTATCAAACGAAAATCCTTTTTTTTTTTTTTTTTTAAAGAGGATATGGACCATCACAAGGGAAGACAACCACCAGTAGAAGAAATGAGAGAAAAATCAATTCCCCAAAACCAAGGTATCCTCTCATCTTCCGTGGGTCTCTGCAGGGTTTCTGTCTACATAAACCCTCTCTCTGTTTCTACCTCCCAATAGATCTCTTGTCCTCGGACCCAGTCACCAGGAATCAAACCCGACACCGGCAGGGAGCACTGTCAGCTGCTACAGCCAGGGAGGGCACGCGTGGCGGGCGCTCACACACAGCACCACGGTCTGCAAATGACTAGAGGAAATGAAATCTTCCTTTTGTCCCAGGCCACATAACTTAAAATGTGGCGCTGGAAAGGTTCATGTGCGACTCAAACTGCATAAACATTTCTCAGTTTGGGGGGATTTTCTTGCTTTTCGGGATACAAACAGGTGAGTCTGGAACACAGGGTAATCGCTGGAGACAACAAAGAAAGGACAAGATAAGCACCAGTCTGAAGATTTAGGGTTTGTTCTCTGTCTTTGTTACAAGAAGGAAAGAGAGCTGAGACTTCACCTGGGTGCTGGGGAGAACCGAAGTCCACGTTCACATTCAGCAGGGACAGTCTATCAGGCACAGTGAAGGACAACAGAAGCCAAGTCAATCCCCGGGAGTGTGCTGGGGGGCTTGTGGAACACTGCAGAACCCACCCTGGAGCCTCGACAGAGCCAAGGGAGACCAGGACTCTTGCTCCACCAAAATGCCACCATATACCCATGTGGCAGCATCTCTGTCCTCAGTGCTGGACGCGAAATGCCCCTGACACTGAATGCCGGCCGCTCCTGCTGGAATGACTTTGCTAGCAGGTGCATCCAACTGGCCAAGCCACGGTCAGTGCTAGCTACAAGTGAGGCTGGAAGTCCAACTTCTATCCTGATAGCCAGGCTCTGTCTTCCACCAAGATGCCCAAGATGGGGGGAAGGGAGAGTCTCCACCATAGTCAAGGAGCTCAGAAGCGAAGCTGCTAGAGGGGGAGAAGGAGGGAGAGAGGGAAGGAAGGAGTAGGGAAGACTACCATACGGGAGCTCTACGCCTGTCCTTGGACATCCATGTCTCTGATATGCTGGCCTTTATTAAGTTTGCACCAGGTTTCCTGCTTTCTTTAGAAAGCCACAATTAAATGAATTAAACCATAACATAGCATTCTCAGGTCAGCTCCTTCTCCAATTTTATGTATATAACCCTACACAAGTCTCAACCTCTACGAGTCTCAGCTTCTTCCAACTGCAAATGAGCAGACTTCAGGGCCCCTTCCAGATTCTCTGCTCTGCCACAGCTGGCCTACTTGATCACTCATCCAAGGTGAGTAGGAGAGAGGAGCTATTTCTATCACCGGTGTTCACTGAACTCCGTTCTAGCTCAAGAAATTCCCCATGATGAGCTGCAGGGACAGCACGTTCCAACTGTTCATAAAGTAAGAATGTCCACCACACAGGGAGCAAATTCATTGCCCAGAGGAACTGACATCTCTTTGTGTCCTAAAATGAAAAGCATTATTTTCCGACAATACAAGAACTCCCCATACATTACAGGAAATACAGAATATACGGATAAGGGCAGAAGAAAACTAAAAAAAAAAAAAAAAAAATCCTTCACTATGCAGAGGGGACCACCTTCAAAAAACTCCCGACAATCTTGTTTCTATTTACACTGAATCTGTAGAGATGCGCACACACACACGTTAGGTGGACCATATGGTCCTGAAATTGACCTCACAAAGCAGTCAAGGGTGAACACAGTTCAGATCATACTACAGTCTCCCATGTCAATGGCACTCAACCAAATTTCCATGACCTGCCAGAGGTCAAGACGGGAATGATGCAGAAGTTTTAGCAGCCAAACAGAGAACCTAAGAATACGGACTCAAGATTTGTTTCTCCTTAGACGAAGAGATGTGTGGATTGTCCAAATCATTTCAGAGTCTGGCACAACCAGTTACCTCCCATGGCTCCAGTGGGCTTTGGCGTTGAGAGTAATAAAAGCAAGTTGGGAAGGAATTCCAAACGGGCACTTCACAATTGGCTAAATCAATATTTATTGCTCTGAGACTTCCATGACATAAATGTTACTTTCAGGGTGGTTTCTAAGCACTTCCTTCTTTGGGCTCAATGTGAATGCTGTATTAGAAAGAATATGTGTATGGGGGGGGGGTGGCAGTGAGGGTAGGGGGTGGGGAGGAGGTGAGGGTGGGGTGAGGGTGGGAGCGAGGGTAGGGGGTAGGGAGGAGGCTGTGGGGGAGGTCCTTCTGCAGCCTGATTTCCATGATATTTAGCCATTTTCCAGGGCATCACTTGTTTGCTGTCTGTGTGCAGGTCCACGACCTCTTGGGTCTGTGAGCCCTGGGAGGGCCTGAGTACATCTGCTCATGGTTGTACCTCTAGTGCCAAGAACAGTGCCTGGCACAGAGAGGTACTTAAATATTGGTGGAATGGAAAATGAAAGCAACAGTGCTCTTTCCCAAGAAGGTGTCCACACACGTCTATATAGGACATTTTGCACATATTTTCAGAGAGTTTATGGTTTAAGGTGAAGACCCTCGTCCTGCAGCATCCCACCCATTGACAGACCAACATTAATTTATCCAAATGCCTATCTTATAGACATACTTCTTGAGGGTCAACGAACTTTTTTGGTTAACGTCCAGATAATAAATATTTTAGACTTTGTGGGTCCTACCATCTTTTTGGCAAACTACTCAAGTCTGTCGTTGTAGCACCAAAGGGGGCCAGAGACAACACGGAAATGAGTTTGTGCGTCTGTGTTCCAATAAAACTCTTTTTACAAAACTGGTAGCAGCCCACATCGGGCCTTCAGGTCGTCCTCTGCCGGCTCATGATACAGACTGTTAAAAGCAGGATTTTAAAGATTTCTTTAAGATTCGTATCTCTTGGTCACCGGTGGCCCTCATGAGAATTATTCCAAAGCTTTTCTGTTCCTCGAGGCAGTTAATTACCTGGGTCCACGCAGCAGCTGGTGTGGATAATCCAGCTACATGTGAATCAACACGGAAGACACTGGTCAGCTTGACTAATTCGAAAGAAGGGTTCAGAGAGTGGCCACCATGACAGAATGCTGTGTCCTATGGAGAAGACACCCTCGTGGTGCCCATGCCATGGTTTGCTTGACATCACTGAGGGCTGTCTATCCTCTCCCCCAATACTCCGAGCTTTGTGTGGCCCATCCAGACTGGCCAGGGCTTGGTAAACCAAGGGACATGCCCCAGTTCAGCATACCTGGATTTCTAGGAAACACTGTGCAGTGGGTGGAACTAGATAAATCTCACTGTGAACGTTTTTCGGCTTATTATTAGAGGTGCCTACTAACAGAGGACCTCATACCTACCAGGGGACAAAGAAAAGAAGAAAGAAGAGGGAAGAGCAGTTCCAGGAACAGTAGAGAACCACCTTAAAAAATGATAATCTAACTGTCAAAGGCTTATGTAATCACTGACCCCCACCATGACACATGGCAGCTCCAGATGACCCCAGGACTTTGCCTCATGACCTCCTCTCCCTCCCCAATTCAAGTTCAACTGTCACTAAGTGCCTATTCTGTAACTTGCAAGACCCTACATGTGTAGCCACACGGAGAACTTAACTTTAACCCTAGAAAAAACCCTATGAGATAGGTTCTTTCAAATCCTATGTTCCAGGTAAAGAATAGGTTAGCTCGGTGATCTACCCCAACATTCTTCCTTTCCACTAGCCACTATTCCGGGCTCTGCCTTCTTCATGGAACTGACCCTTCTACCCCTTGCCGGGTGGGGTACAGAATGCTTCTTTCCCATTCCTGTTTCCCTAAGGAGGGACTTTCCCCTAAATACTCCTGGCCTTTTGTCTCACCCTTCACACCTTCCTGTGGTTTCAAGTGAGTTTCTTGAGAGATGAGTATGGGGAGGCCCACCCAGCCTCACTCCCCTTGCCCTGAGTGCCACGGTGCCCCACTTCTGGTCTAGGCCTCCATGCTGCATGGTGCCTGGGGTCCCCTAGTAAGTCTGCGAGCTGGTGGGTAAATCGGCCTGATTCTGCAGCCCACCATCACAAATCCCATACTGATGCATATCAAAGCCGCTGCCTCTAACCCAATCTTCGCTGGCAATGAGGGTACAATTTTTACTCCCTCCCTTGGCCTCCCTTGCATCTCAAAGTGGATACAGAGCTTAGCCAGCCAAGACTGGGCTGGGTTCAGCATGAGGCCTCTCCAAACCCAGCCGCTGACCCTAAGCCTGATCTAGTCTGTGGGGCACGGTGGTCAGCTTGGGGGCTGACCCGTGTGACTCAAGCCTGCCCACTGGAGCCTTGGGCTATGGACATTGCACCATGGACACTGGCCCATGGGCCGAAGCCCAGACACGCGAGCAAACACACGGGAAACACACCCACTGGAGAGGCCGCCTCGACGGTGCGGCCTCGCTGCTCAGAGCCTGAGGCCTGTTGCTGTGGCACCCCCCACCCCAACTCTGTGAGCTTTCATGATCTCTCCCCAAGTTGATCTGGCTCCAGCTGGTTGAGCTGATTCCTATCACCAGCAGCCAAAAAAACTAGTCTAAAACAGGAAGCCCTCAGCTGGTGAGCAACCCAGAGGAAGACCCTGCCATCAAGCAGCGGGATAGAAAGTCCAACCCTGAGCTCCTGAATGTGTGTTTGCAGCTGGTTCCACCTGTCCCTCCAGCACCAGCTGTCTCCCCCAGCAGAGCCTCCACCTCCCCAAAATACCCAAGGCCCCTCAGCTTACTAACTCTCCGAAGCATCTGGGGCACGAAAGCTCCTTCTACCACGCAGCTGCCTCAGGACCCTCTGACCACCGCACCCGCTGTGGCTTGGGGTTCCCTGTGCTCACTCGCAAGCGGGGACAGGGAGAGGCTTTAGGGAGGTCGCACCTGCTCCGGGAGTCTTGCTACCGGGAAAGTCTCCTGAAAGGACTGGAATGACACTTCTGAACACAGGTCTCAAGTGGCAATCATCCGAAAAATTTTTAAAAACCCATATTCCCAGCTTCGGCCGTAGACCCAGCAGGTCCACACCTCTCAGGGAGGAGGCTGCCATCTCTGAAGGTCCCCGGGGTCCCCGGGGACCAGCATGAGAACCACTGGATCACCTAACATCATCGTCTTTCCCCAGCATCAGGCTTGAGAAGGCCTACTTTATCAGCCCCTGCTGCTGCCAGGCCCTCTTCCAAGACCACCCTCCCCACAGCGCTCTGGACACTCTCCATTCTTCAGGCTCCTTGTATCTTCCTAGCATTGCTTATCGCCAGTCTCTGCCAGAACCCTGCGGTTCCAAAGCTACGGGTCAGCTGCTGGTGACTTAGCTCTATAAACTTCGCCCTGTGCTGCCCAAAAGAACAGATACTTGAAGGCCAAGAGGGCGTGAACTTGGCCTGCCAGCTCAGACGGAGGGCCACCTTCTCATCCAGTGCTCGCTGCCCGTGCAAATCCCCAGTTGCCCGCATGGTCTTCTGGCCATGAGTTCTGATTATGCTAACCAATCAGCCCCCGAAAGCAGCCAGTCTTCTCGACCCAGCCAGTCCTGGTCTTTGGCCGCCCACATTTCAACCCAGTGCAAAAGCCTAGCCAGAGATGAGCAGGTTCGGGAAGGGAAGAGCCTGGAGAAGCTTAGGAGGGCAGTGTGTACCAGTAAGCACACTGTCCTCCCATGCCTTCCTCTCCTTTGCCTTGAGAAAGCCCCCCCTCGCCAAGACTAAAGTCTCCCAGACGCTGATCAGGTTCATGGAAAGCCATGTGAAGGACAACAAAGGTTAATCAGGAGGTGGGACCATGGATGAGTTGTGTCTTAGTGGACGAGCTTACTGACCAAGATGTCCCAGCAGATGAAGGGTGGGAGCCAATGGCACAGCACTCCCCAAGGATCAGCACAGACTGTCTCTTTTCTGGGGTACAGGATGCTCTGGTGACAAAGTATATTCGGCCCTAGAACCTGCAGTGGGTAGGAACACCTGTATTCTTACACACAGAGAAAAATCTCTGTGGTTGGTGTAGCCTACAAACCTAGAAAAGTGAAGCCCCATCAAGGACATTCACAGGCTGGGTAAGCTGATTTCCAATTGGCCTGGGCTGATAAGTAAAGAGCAATTAGCACATCATGGAGATGCGAATAATTTACACATCATGAAAATGCAGCTAAATGTTTGTCTCTGAAAGTTTTTCTTAATTAGCTCCCTACTTCCCCCACAGTATTCTCATGCTATTAATCTGTTCCAGAAACATTTCAGATAGAGTGCAAAGGTAAACTGCAGCAAAGCCACCCACCAGAAAAGACAGCTCTAGGGGCATCTGGGTGGCTCGGTCGGTTAAGGGTCTGCCTTCAGCTCAGGTTGTGATCTCAGGGTCCTGGGATCAAGTCCCCGCATTGGGCTCCCTGCTCAGCCGGGAGTCTGCTTCTCCCTCTCCTTCCCCATGCTCATGCTCTCTCTCTCTCTCACTAGCTCTCTCTTGCTCTCACTTAGTTTCTCTCAAATAAATAAAAAAAATCACACACACACAAAAAACAGCTCTACAAGAACAGGGATCAAACTAATATAGAAAAACCACTCTCCCAGACTCATGGGTGCTCTCCACAAAAAAGAACACGTCATGTCGTATTTGGATAAACTTTACTCAAAGTTTGGCTCGCAGGTGGCAGGGAGGACTACAAAGAGGAAAATCTGGTGGCACAGCCAGAGGAACACATGGCAAACACGCCTGGCAGCCCAGGAACCAGTCCCCTCCCGTCACCACTGCCTCCCCTTCACCAGAGGAGTAACAGTGACTGCGACACGGAAGCCCCGTTTCCCTCACCAGAATTAAAAAAAAAAAAAAAAAAAAAAGGAAAGCTACAATGGGTGTGAGTCCCAAAAGTTTTCCTTGTATTCACCTTTTTTGGCATGTGCATGCTGTGTGTGCGTGTGTGGGTATGAGAGAGAGAGAGGGAGAGGGAATATGCATGTGTGCCCACATGCAGATTATCATCAGTTTATTTGATTTGAGGTAGCCTGGCAGTTTCTCCTGATCCTCTCTTGGGGATGGTGAATCAGAGATGGATGGACGGTGTGGGCAGGCAGGAGCAAGGACCTAAAGGACTGTGGTGGGGAGGGGATGAGAGCAGACATGGCCTCCATGGCTGGCATGCATCCAGCACAAGACATATTTTAGTGGTTCCCACAATGAACTTGTATTTATAAAAATATAAAAAGAAAGGCTAATGGCGTGGCTTGGTACACCTAATCCGTTCTTAACTTAAATCCAAAAGGGCAGGAGGCCATGATGCAGGAGAAAAAAATTGGACCATCCTAGGATTTGGTGCAGATTTTTCAAATACCTTCAGATTCCCATATTCCATGTTTGTGGAATAGAGCCAAGCCTTGGCTGTATGAGGAGTGCTTTTTACGATTCAGTAATGTTGACATTTTCAACTTTCACAAAGGGTCACCAGCTGCTAAAGATAATAGGGACTTTCCATCAATACGAGGTGAGGGCTGGTGCCCTTTAAGTTTGTCTATGCTGCTTTGGAATACAAAGTAACTTCCTCTCTCCTATTTTTTTCTTTCCTTTTCCTTCTTTCTCTTTTGAATAACAGGCTTATTCATCTAATGTAATTTACATAGACTAACATTAATACCTGTTTGCACTTCCTTAAAAAAATGGTACTACCAGAGAGATGGAGATAAAGTAGGCAGCTAGCATCTCTAAAGTGTGCTAGATGATTGCTTATTATCAATCCATAGATAGACCGACAAACTATACATGTACACACATGTGAATACATAAATACACACATGACCCATATTCTATATGGATCATTTATTCAATGCTATTTCATTAAGTCATTATATTTCCATTTTTAAATTTAATGTCTTTTAAAACTATATAATTTTTAGAAAGTCACCTTGGAAACAGAAACATAATGGTTTGGTCAAGTAGCATCCAACAGTTAATTGCTAGGAATAAGGAGCACCATTCTTTACCCCCTAGATTTTCCATAAACATAAGTAAGAAGGGCAATGATCAGGAGGAAAATTGGTTTCTGGAAACCAATGCAGCTTCCAGGAGGGAGACACATTTCTCTCTCTACCAATTTTTTAAAAAGATTTATTTATTTGAGAGAAAGAGAGAGAGAGAAAAAACGAACAGGAGGGGCAGAGGGAGAGAGAATCCCAAGCAGACTCCACATTGAACCCGACTGGGGTCTCCAAAACACCACCTGAGCTGAAACCAAGAGATGGACACTTAAAGGACTGTGTCATGCAGCCGCTCCTTACCATTTGTGGTTAAGATTTGAAGGGGACCACGTCTTCAAAGGGTGGCTGTCTTTGTGTAAGGACCCTGGGAGGCAGAGGGCACTATGC
Source organism: Mellivora capensis (assembly GCA_004024625.1). NCBI lineage: Eukaryota > Metazoa > Chordata > Mammalia > Carnivora > Mustelidae > Mellivora > Mellivora capensis. The sequence continues at coordinate 101,003 of PISX010002805.1, read as the reverse complement.
CCAGATGCCCAGCTGCCTTGGACCCCAGCACGGGAAGCCCATTTCTTGAGCCCTCAGAGCCTTCTGAGGCAGAGAGCTGGGTCAGATGGGAGAAGACTGACAGGTAAAGCTATCTGTACTGACATGAGGTCGCTTGGAGCTAAAAAGGAAAGAAAAAACACAAAAGCAAAACAAAAACCCGGGTTCTGAGAGAGCAGGGATAAAAACCCTGGCAAGTCCCAAGGAGCGGGGCTGTCCAGTGAGACCAGCGCTGCCCTCATGCTCAAAGGCAACCCCGCTTGGTGAAATGGTAAGATTAAACGGAGCAGAGCAGAAACGTCTACCAGGCTGGGGAACAGACCTCCTCACGCTGTTCCTACTCCGACAGCGACGAGGGACACGCGAAGAATGGCGTGGTCTTGAGTGGGATGACAAATGCCATCCAGGAGAGGGTCTGGGGAGAGGGAGACCCGCAGCTGGTGAATGCTCTGTATTCCTCCAGCTTCCTCTCAAAGCAGAAATGCTTTCATGAAAATGAAGGCTTCAGAAGGACAGACTCTCCAAGTGATGCCCAGATTACGATGGGCCACGAATGTAAAAAAGGACCAACAGGAAAGAGAGCTGGAAGGTGCTGCCAGTTGTCTCAACCTACATGGTCGCTCTTACCGCATGGGGAGGGGCGGGGCTGAAGCCCTGTGTGCGCAGGCGCGTGCCCCCCGTGCCTATGCGCATGCGTGGGTATGTGTTGGGGCTGTCCGGGAGCAGCAAGATGGTAAGAAGAGCCTAAATGAGCCCCAGCCAAGTGTTCAGTCCTCCACAGTGGTTCTCAAACTTAAGCATGCAAAAACACATATGTACATACATACATGAGCAGACAAGTAAATCTGCTCATTTCGGTAGTGCATATCCTAAAAAAGGAAAGATACCGAGAAAATTAGACCAGCCCCTGTCCAAAGAGGACACTCACGTTGAGGAAGCATTCCATATTTTTCCAAGAGGGAGTTACTAATCAGTGGGCATAACCTTTTAGTGAAGCAAGATGCATAAGCTGTAGGGACCTGCTGTACAACATCATACCAAAGCCAACGATAATGGATTATATGCTTTGAAATTTAATCAGGTGGATCTCAGGTTATAATAACATTTTAAAAAGAAGTGTCACCCACATAGCTTGTACAAAAATCATATTAAAAATTTTTTTTCTAAAGTACAGTGTCTCGAAACTTCTGGGAGAAGCTGATCTGGGCTCAGGAGTCAGCAAGTTTAACAGGCGCGCTAGGGAACACAATTTAGAAGAGAAAGAAGGAGCCAGAAAAAGACAATGGACACCCACTGAGAACGGACTCCCAAGTTTGTCATGTTCAGCCCAGATCTCCTGGCAAGTGTTTATTGGCAATCTTCACTTGGGGCTCTTATCCTGTTCCCCACCTTGCACCAAAGGGAACACATCCCCTTATGCCCAAAGCATGTCCTCCTCTCATACTTTCTATCAGAATGACAGATTCCATAATCTTCCTCACTCACCAAACAGGAAACGTGGGAACAAGCGTCAGTGCGGAAAGCCTGTGGAACGCACTCTGAAAAACCCTGTTCTAGGAGGACCCAACCAAAGGAAACCCACAGGCAGACCCTGGGCGAGTGAGTGCCAAAGGGAAGTGACACAGAGGTGTGTCTGCATGTGGGATAACCTGCTATGCCTTTGCTCATAACATTCCTGAATCCAGTCCAAAGCATATGAACGGGAGCAGAACATCTGACCAAAACAGAGCTGCCTGACACATCTTGAAACCATAAATCACCCGAAGTGGCAGGTTCTCACCTCCCTGCCAAAATCTGTCCCACTTTATGCCGCCGCAGCCCTGAGCCTGCAGAGAAGTCAGGTCTGGGCTCAGTCAAAGTACAGGACAGCCCTTGCCAAGGGGAGGTGGCAGGGGTGGGCCTTCCAGAGAGCCTACCGCTATGGCAACTCAAGACGGACCAGGGATGGAGAAGAAGGCGCTCTGCTAACTGAAACCTGGGCAACGTTTTAGCATCAGCCCCAAGGAAATTAATGCTTAGCTAGATTTGCTCTTATCCTCTGTCCCCCCTCCTTTTTTTTTCATGTCACCAAGTGGCTTTAAACCATTCCCTTCCTCCCAAAAAGAAAATCCCATGCAAAGATAACACTTCTGATAAACCACTGAGAAGAATCTCCCTCCCTTACACCATACTCAAGCAGAGCCTAAGATCCCAGTTCTCTCTTTGAGTAGCCTCTCCATCCCAAAGGACATGGCTTACCAAAAAGAGTTTTAGGCATGCACTGGCTTCACTATCATCCTGTCCCTGAGGCACCTGGGACAAATATTCTCACGCTGCAGTATGATCGAGAATCACCTGGGGGAACTTCACCAGTCCTTCCCAAGAGAGGTGATTTAGGCAAAGCAGGAGCAGAGCACAAGCATCTGCATTTTTTTTCTCTAGTGCCCAAGGAATCCCAATGGTCACACATCAAGATCCACCCTTGAGAAATGTGGGTCACCAATTTGGGCTTCTCCCATAGATCTGTCCTTTATGGGGCAGGTGGAGCTCAGTTATAGTCCCACCAAACTAGCCATGGGTTGTGAAAGGGTTCACAGATCTCCCACCCTTCCACCCCCACTCCTACAATGCCAAATTCCATACCATGTGGTTCTGAATATGATGGAAAACACCTCCAATCACAAGGTGGAACAGGAAAGCCAATGTGCTCCTAACCCAAAATATTTACAAATGTACCCACCACCTATAAAACGAGTCCCCACTGAAAAACTCCCTCCCTGCCAAACAGCCCAACAGAAGTCCTAACCTGCTGCTCACATCAGTCCTGTTGAATGCAAACACTCGTTCGTATTTTCATTTCATTGCAAAAGTTGTGGAAAGGTCAAGTCACAAGTCGTGAAAGAGATACAAGTCCATGATCTCCGCGACACTGAATGGGCTCAGCCTGTTTTCCGAGGCAGAGATTGGTGAAGGACAGATGACGGTCACTGGCACAACTGTGCAAATTTCCATCTCTCCTGGAGATACACCTGTTTCCAGCAAGACTAGAGATTAAGATAAAACCGAAATCTCCCTTCTACCACGGCCTCAAAATGACAGATGAGATAAACAAAAAGGTTTTAAAAGCACATCTGAGCTTGCAGCAAAGAAAGGGGATCATTAATGATAAGGAAGCTATAAACTGGAACTCAAACACCAAAACCAGTTCAGATGCTGCCTAGCGATTAAGGAGGTCCCGTGGATGGGTGTGACTGTCCATAGGGGGCAAAGAGGATGCCCTTGGGCCACACGAGCCAGGAGGTGAAATTCTATTAATGCAGAAGTCATAAAATTCTGTCCCTATATGGAAGGTGGGGACTAGAAGAAAATATCCATTCAGCTGCACAGAGAGACAAAAAGGAAAATGACATGCTTCTGCCTGGTTTCTGGAGGGGAAAAAAAAAAATGCCTGAAGCCCACAAAAACTATGGGCTTTCACCTCAAACAGTTCAGAGTGCTGAGTTTCTAATTTCTGCGTGGGCTGGGAAAACCCCAACCTGGATGGGACTGTAACCATCAATTCCAGGCTAACATCGCTATAAAGGGGTCTTATGGAAGCAAATGCAAAACCATGCAGAAGGGCTTTCTCAAGATCCAGGGCCCTGGGAATCCTCCAGGAAAAAAGCATGCCCCACTAGAGAAGTGCTGATCTAAAAAGTGACAAAGCCCAGGAGAAAACATCACACCACAAATGGAGTCCGTGGACACACAAAGAAGGAGAAACACGGCTTTCTATAAGAGACATACGGTTTAAAATATATGATATATCCAACCTGATTAAAAACATAAAAGAAGAAATCAAAACCATAAGAACCAGTTGTAACAAAGGAAAAGCAGACATAGTGAAAAAAGAACCCACTAGGACAACTCAGAAATAAAAACTGTAGCCTGGGGGGCTCAGTTGTTAAGCGTCTGCCTTTGACTCAGGTCATGATCCCAGGGTTCTAGGATTGAGCCCTGTGTTGGGCTCCCTGCCCAGCGGGGAGCCTGCTTCTCCCTCTCCCACTTCCCCTGTTTCTATTCCCTCTCTTGCTGTCTGTCTGTCAAACGAACAAATAAAATCTTAAAAAAAATAATAATAAAAAACAAAAACTGTAGTCCTTGCAATTAAAAACTTAACAGACAAGGGGTGTCTGGGTGGCTCACTCCACTGGGCATCTGACTCTTCATTTCAGCTCAAGTCATGATCTTGGGGTCATGGGACTGAGCCCCACGTCAGGTTCTGCACCCATCGTGGAATCTCCTTGGGATTCTCTCTCACCCTCTCCTTCTGCCCCTCACCCGGCTCATGCTCTAAATAAATAAATAAATATAAAATCTGAAAAAAAAAATTCAACAGAAAAGTCAAACAGGGGGTTAGAATCAGCTCAGTGAGCAATCAGTGAACCAGAGAAGAGCCCACAGAGAGAGAAAGGGATAGACAATGAGAAAAGTATTAAGACAGGTGGGAGGTAAGTAAGAGCATGGAATAAACACCATTTAGGGTTGCCTGAAGGAAATAATGAGAGAAAAGATCAGTTTGAAGTGACAATTGTTAAAAACTTCCCAGGAAGAATAAGAATAGTAATAGTAATAATGCGTATTCAGCTTAGAAGGGCACTCCAAGACTTACGCAGAACAACATGTGCATGCAAGCACACGCAAAACCACATCATGTTGAAACTGAGAAACACCAAAGACACATGAAAAAGACGGATACACAGTGGAGAGAAAGACAGAAAAGATGAATGAGGTCACTACTGGATACGATTTTATAATGCTCACAGAGAACACAACATGTAACACAACTCTTTGTCTGATGGACGCGGTCTAAGTGTAAGGATGGATATGGAATGATGTTGCCAACGTGACAAAGGAAATATAAATTTCTGTTGACCGAGGCATTTAGACGCAACTCAGTTTTTCCTTCAAGGCTCAGAGCAAAATAGAGATATTTTTAGATGAGAGATTTTTATCCCTGTGGATCCTATGTGAGGAAGTATTAAAGTAAGAAAGACAGCAGAGAGGAGGGCAATGCAAGGAGTGACGGTGAGGAAAGAAATAAGCAGAAGTGTTGGAAAATACAAGCAAACACTGATCATATAAAACAATAACAGTCACTGATAGGCGGGATATCATTAAAATTAAAAACGGGCTCTGCTGAAAGCAATGTCAAGAATGAGAACACAAGCCACAGACTGGGAGAAAATCTTTGCAAAAGACACATCTGATACAGGACAGTTACCCAAGATCTACCAGGAATTCTCAAAACTCAACAGTAAGGAAACAAACTACCCAGTTAAAACATGGGCCAGGGCCTTAAAAGGCAACTCACAAAAGATTTCAGGTGGCAAAGAAGTGGATGAAAAGATGCTCTATGTGGTATGTCATCGGGGAAATGCAAATGAAAATAATCATGAGATATGGGTACACACCTATTAGAACGGCCAAAATCCAGAACATTGACCCCACCACATGCTGGTAAGGACACAGCGCAGCAGGGAGCTCATTCGTGGCTGGTGGGAATGCAAAATGGCGTGGCCACCTTGGGCCAGTTTGGCGGTTTCTCACTAAACGAGACACATTTTGACTAGATAACCCAGCAACCATGCTCCTTGGTGTTTACCCAGAGGAGCTGAAAACTCACATCTGCATAAAAACCTGCACAAGGATGTTCATGGCAGCTTTATTCATAATTGCCCAAGCTTGGAAGCAACCAAGATGCCCTTGAGTCGGTGGTGAATGGATAAACATCCAGATGTCAGTCCATCCAGACAATGGAATATTATTCAACCCTGAAGAGAAATGAGCTATCAAGCCACGAAAAGACATGAGTGAACCTTAAATGCAGATTACTTAGTGAAAGAAACCAATAATGAAAGGGCCATCTGTGAACACAGACCGTTTGTGTTCAACCGCATGATGTTCCAGAAAAGGCGAAACTATGGAGACAGTCCAGAGATGAGTGGTTGTTGGGGGGACGGGGAGAGGGGGCCGAACAGGTGGAGCACAGAGGATTTTTAGGGCAGTGAACTACCCCACATGATACTAGAATGGTCGATACATGTCATCATACATGCGTCTAAAACCAAAGAAGGTGCAAGACCAAGAGTGAACCCTCGTGCAAACTGTGGACTCTGGGTGGTAATGATGCATCCCTCTAGGTTCTTCAGATGGAACACACGTACCTCTCTGGTGGGGGGTGTTGATCATGGGGGGTGGGGCTGTGCATGAGTGAGTGGAATCTCCGAACCATCAGTTCAGTTTTGCTGTGACCCCAACATCGCTCTATAAAATGAAGTCTATAAAATTTTTCTCTTTTTTAAATATATAACAATAAGGGGCGCTTGGGTGGCTCAGTCGGTTGAGCATCTGACTCTTGGTTTCAGCTCAGGTCATGATCTCATGGGTCATGAGACTGAGCCCCGTATCGGGTTCCATGCTGAGCGGGAAGTCTGCTTGAGATTCCCCCTCTGCCCCTCTCCCTGCATGTTCTCTCTCCCTCTCTCTCTCTCTCAAATAAATAAATAAATTCTTTAAAAAAATACAACAACAATACTAGTAGCTAATTTGGAGGTATCAAAAGAAAAAACACAAAACTAAAATATTAGAAAAATAATAATACAAAAAAAATAAATAAATAAAAATTAAAAAATAAAAAAAAAAAGAAAAATAATAATACAGAAGATGCCAGGGTAAACCAACTTAAAGCAATCCCAGGTCCTGAAAGATTGCTAAGGAGAAGGGGAGAGATACTCATTAATTCTGGACATCCTTAAGTCTACTATGCATGTTAAAACACTAAAGGTAGCCTCGAAAGAGAACCTGAATTTAAAACTCCCAAACAAATAAAGGGTGAGGAAAAAAGGAGAAAACCATGTAGTGAAGTCAATAAATCCAATAAAGTATAAAAGAGGGGAGAAGATACTTGGTAAATATAAAGAACAATATAAAATGGAGAAGTACTACCGACCTTGGATGAGGCCTTCCTAACATCCCCAGCATGTGTCCCAAAGTGCCCGGCCCTGGGGTGCTGAGAAAGTGCAGACACACACAGACACACGTGCACATTAGAGGCAAGATGGCATTATTGGTAAAAACTATTGAAGGGGATTGGAAGATCCACTCCATAACACACGCTTTTGCATAAGGATTACTTTGCGCTTAAGGCCATGGAGAACCAGCAGATGCAGGAAGAATTCTCTGCCTTCTCCCCTTCTGCCTAAAACAGGGTATAAATCATCCTGCATAATGGTGCCTCCCATCCCCGTACCAGAAAAAGACCATTAGCGATGACAGGAGTCTGCGTAACAAAACTTATGGAATAAGCCTTCTTTACCATTAGTTTTCCCTAGATATTTTCTTCCTACAATGTATGGCCCCTAAAAGCTCAGATCTGTTTTTCCTTTATCTAGTCATTTTTTTCCACAATGAATTACCCTGTGTCAAAATGGTATATTAGCTCTCAATCCTAAAAGCTGCTATGGGTTTTTGTGTCTTTTCTGTGCAGCCCTGGTGCACGTAAAATTAAAAGTAAAATCTGTATGCTTTTCTCCTGTTAGCAGCCCGTCTTTGCAAGTTTGATTCACAGGTCGCAGGCACTGAATGTAAGAGAGTAGAGGTAAAGATTTTTCCCTTCCTCTACACTATTAAGTTATCAAAGAATAAATAATCCCAGTTCCATGCTAACCATTCCAGAGAACTGGTGGGAGGGGGGAGAAGGACAACAACTGAACACTGGATCATACTGGTAAAACCTTAATATTCAAACCAGAGAAACAAAACATAAATAAAAAATTTAAGCCACATCCACTTAAGAACACAGATGCAAACTACTGTGGGTAAAAAGAGACGATCTTGAGTTCCTATCAAAAGGTATCTATCAAAAACCTACAGTAAATATATTAATGGTTAAAAAAAATAGAGAAGTTCTCTTTAGCATTCTAGGCAGAATTCTAAAGATAGCACCCAAAATACTCCCTCCTCCTTGTATGTTCATTTTGCATAATCCCGGGGACTCTGAATACAATGGATTTCACTCCCGTGATTACCAAAAATTGACCTTAAAATAGGGAGATCAGCCAGGTAGCTGGCTCATCACATGAGCTCTTTAAAAAAGAGTTTTCTCCAGCCGGTTCCTGAAGAGGAAGCCAACTTTCTCGGGGGGTAGGCTCAGAAACGAGCAAGTGGAGAAGGCATTCCCAAATGAATGAGCTCCGTCGCCATCCCCAAGTGGTAGCAGTGAAAGGAACAAGAAAACACCAGACAGTGTTTGCTCTGGTGTTTGTCAAGATGCCCATTTGGAAGGATCTGGGAAGCATCAGGTTTTTATAGGAGAGAAATAGTAACGTTTCCTCCATCCTCCTAGGTTCTGTAGCTGGGGCCTGGAGATTAAACAGACAAAAGACAGACTGGCAAGAGAAAAACAGAGTCTATGAACATGCGCAGCCCGTGTATACGAGGGGGAAGCTCGGTGATGAGTAACTCAAGGGGTAATTAGAACTTGGGGCTTATGGAGCATCTTAATAAACAGTGACAGATTTGTAGGGAAGTGACCAAAGGAAAGTGCAATTTGCCTTTAAGGGTGACAGACGGTGGGGGGTACCCGGGGGGCTCAGTTGGTTAAGCATCTGCAGTGAAGCATCTGCTGCCTACGGCTCCGGTCATGATCTCGGAGTCCTGGGATCGAGCCCCGTGTCAGGCTCTCTGCTCAGCGGGGAGCTTACTTCTCCCTCTGCCCCTCCGCCCTACTCATGTGTGCACACTCACTCTCTCTCTCCTAATAAATAAATAGCCTAAAAGAAAAAAAAAAAAAAAACCAGGGTGACAGATGGTGGGAAGGTAAATATCCGCAGGATCCCATGGGAGACAGGGGTTGTTTTCACTGGGCACCTCGTGGGGACTTCCCTGGGCATCTCTGGCGAGGCTCAGGCCTTCCACCCTCCCCGGTGCAAGGAAGGCACCTGCTTCCCAGGAAATCTCCTGTCCCATTTTTTAGGTAGGATGGGGGAGGTCGGAGAGCCCTTCCTGCATCTGCCCGTTTCTCAGGCCGCAGGGCACATTTTCGGGGTGGGGGGGGGGGGTTGGGCAGGCTCCGAACCACCACGTTCTCAGACATCCGTGTGCCTGTTAAATATGCAACACTGGGATTCCCTCCTCGGAGAATCTGGTCCTGTCAGACAGTGACAGGTTCATTTTTGTGAAGTGCATTTTAAAAAATTGATTTTCTTAACACAAAAAGAGCACGCAGAAGAAAAGAAAATGGTGTGGAATCCCACTGCCCAGATAATCCCTGATGACATTTAAAAGCATGAAAGTAATACAGATACGTGGTTAGAAATGCAAACAGGAAGGGTTGAGACGAAAACCAGGAGTCTCCCTCCCCCGCCCCAAATGTCTCTTTCCAAGGTAACCAGCCATCACAGATTCTAATGTATTCTTCCAGAAAAAAACACCACACTAATACCAGGAAAAAATATGTCCTTTCCAACAGTTCCTTTTTCTTTAATTCAAAAGGAAGGGTATTATTTCCAGTTTTATAGTTTGTTTTTATCATTTACTGTAACCCACAGATTTTTCTACATCTGCATTTTAAAAACCTATCCCATTCATGTTCATAGGTATAAAGCAGGGAAGGAATGACATTTTTCAATCAGGGCTTACAATGATTCTAACAGGGCAGCAAACCACTCTGAGAAATCGGGACCTGGAAGACAGGTGTATTCACCTGAAACTCTCTGATTGCAGTGTCCATCCTTGAAGAGGCCATGGAGACGCCGGCCACACCTCCCCAACAAGCAGGACCCCAGAACACCTCTGAACACCCTGCCTTGACACAATGTCTCTGTGTATCCTGTCACAGGGCTGGGTAAACAGCCCCATCCAGACTTGGTTTACCCACCTGCAACAGTTTCAGGACAATTGCCTGGGGGTCAGGCAGCACCCGGCAGGAAATTATTCTTGGCTTTACCTCTGAAAATGGTGTGCCGTGGGCAATTCGCTCATCTGCAAAGCCTCATGGGTAGACCCCCAACTCGCCACTCACCCGTTTTCAATCATGCCTCCAGGCCAAAGCAAAGGAGCCGGGAGAGAATGGTCCCACATGCCCCAGATGCTGTCCAGATGTGCAGGGATCCCTCTCCCCCTACTCCTTTGGCTGCACTCTCCTGCAGATTTTTGGCTGACCGTTAAACAGCTCCAAAGATAATGTTGCTGAGAGGCCTGAAGCATTCCCCAGCCTCCCCTGACTTTTAATTAGAAAAGTGTTGCCTGCTAATAAGCCTATGATGTCCATCACCTGAAAATCCTCAGCGATCCCCTTTCCTTGACTGCAGCAATGCTGCCTATCCCTGGGAGATCTGCAGGGGGAGAGGAACAGTGGTGCCTGAGGATGGGGTTTTTCCCCCAGCGCTGGGGAAGGCAGGTGGTCCCACCCAGTAGACAGGATCCTGAAGGTGAAGGGAGCTGGCGGCCAAGACCCACATCCCACCTGCATCTTCTGTGGGTCACTTCTCGCCACCCAGGAGAGCCTGGGGTGGGCGTGCTCGACTCTGCTCCCCTAGGATGGTCAAGGGAGCAGGCAGACACAATTCACCCACTCTGCCAGATTCGCAGTCTCGACTGTTCCGTTGAGCTGTGGGCACGGTGACCCGGGAGCCATGGGGGAACCCTTAACTGGCCAGGGCACAGCTGAGAAAGCAAGGTTGCAGGGTAGAGAACACGGACAGAAAGGAAAGCAGAAAGGACAGACACTGGCGGGGAGGCGGGGAGGCATGAATAGACATGCTCCATCAGTCTGCCGCCTCCTGATCCCAGCATCCGCAGAGGCCTGGCTGATCTCCTCACCCTGGATTCTGTGTCCTTAAAATGCACTCTGTCCTCTTCCTCTAGTTAGTCCAAAGGGGGGGTTTGCTTCCCCTTCAGCCACAAGCTCCCTCCTTGATCAAGACAAAGCCACAGTTGTGATAAAGTCTTGACAGCTGTCGGCCGAACAAGAGAACAGCAGGTTGGAAATAACCACTGAAATGTTTGCCCAGGGAAAGCAAGCCTCTGGGGCCTGGGAGCACGGACGGTAGTTGCTCCAAAGCAAAGAAACAAATCCAGGGTCCACTCTGCATTGTCTCCTGCACTATGGGTACCTCTCCTGACGGTCTCCTACCTCGGACCCAAGCAGTTCCCTTTTGCAGTCTGGTGGCTAAGTGGTGGGAAAGCTTCACCCCCGCCCCCCTAACCACGAGCAAGGCTGGATACCTTGACCACTATGCACCTACTTGCAAGGCTGTTGCAGGCGTGCTGAGCAAAGCTCGGGCACCAGGGGAAAGGGGGGAACCCTGCTTCCTGCTAAGTCAAGGTCCTATAAATCCCTCCTATTTTACAGGTGAAGGGTTTGAGAGAGGAGCCAGAAGTTCCCAGTCCGGAGAGAAAATGTGCTAGTTTCACCTTCCAAATCTCACCCCTCAAAGAAATCCCCCAGGGACGTGTCTGAGAGGAAAGACAGAGCCAAGGACAGATGAGCAGAGGTGCTTCTGGTGGGTGGAAAGACGCAGTGGCCACAAGGGGTGCCATCCCCCATTTCTAGCTCTTTCCCCTGAAAACAGCCAAATCGTTTTATATCCCAAGTAAAGCTGAGGAGTGTTGGGGTGACTGCAGACTGAGTACACTGGGGGGAGAAAGGGAAGAAAGGGAACCTCACAACCAAAACACACAGGCAGCCAAACAGATCTCAAACGGGACTGGAGACAAACACAAAGCGTAAATGACCGTGGAGAGAGGAAAGGAAGAGACGGGGCTATTCTGAGACGGCAATGCTGGTGGAATTAGACTGGGTGCTGAGCGAACGTTCGGAGGGTGGAGGGAAGTCATGAGGAACGTAATTAAGTGAGCTGTATATATTATTTTAAATCCTGTTCGCATTAACGCTGTATTCTACTTAATTTATCATTATTGAATTTGCCAGCAAAGCTGCAGGGTAAAACTCTAGCCCAAGTTTAATTATACCCAGGCAAAGTGGAGCATTTTTCATGTCCCTGAGAGCTGCCAAATGAGAAAGATGTTGTTTTATAATGGCCCACCCTTCTGGACACAGACGCCAGCCTCCTGAGGACCTCACAGGAGGGCAAAGGGATCCTAGAAACCCTGTACCTCGCCCCTCCGCCCCCCCACACCCCCCGCCCCAAGGCTCTCCAGCATGTGCCAGAGAACCTGCAAAGCAAGACAGAGATCTATGGAGAAGCTATTTCAAATCCAGTGATGGCACATGCTCTCCGATCGGTCCATCTTCCTCTGCCCATCTTCCACCGGAGTACGCATGCACGCGCACCTACACAAGTGCGCACACATGCACACCCACCGCCAGGCACGCGTCCGCATTCACACGGCTCTTAACAATCATGCAGTCTGTGAGTGTCCATGAATTCGTGATCATCCTGCAGTCGGGGCTTCGTCCCTAATTCCTGCCCTGTCTGTTCCTTAGACCATGTCCAATGCTTTGCCATATTAGCACCTCCTCCTGCTGGGGTCAAAGTCAAACTTGGAATTTTTCCTTTTTGTTCTCTTTGAGCCATCGTGTCATGCTCTGTCATGGCCCCAGATGTCCAGATCTCTGGGTGGAAATCAAGGGTGGATGAGGACGGTCGAGAAAAGGCTAAATGAAATACAGCTGTGGCGCACTCACGGAGGGGAGGGGGCCGGCTTCTCCCGACCCCAAGACCAAAGTCAAGCGGAGAAGAGCCGAGGGAGCTTATCATTAAGTTCTAAGCGTTTGACCGCATGTGTTAGCATGTCGTGCTAGTGCGGCCGCAACCACGGAGACTTTGGGCCTTCGGGGACCTTTTCAGTTTCCCCGAACCACCAGCCAGGCAATAAGACCCCGGGCCCCTGCCGGGCCCCCAGCACGTTCAGGGCCTCGGTGATGAGGTGAGCTAAGAGGAAACGCGTAGTGTGAGTTAATGCTCCACCTGGTTTAGAAAAAAAAAACTAATGGGGCGCCTGGGTGGCTCAGTGGGTTAAAGCCTCTGCCTTCGGCTCAGGTCATGATCCCAGGGTCCTCATGATGGAGCCCTGCATCGGGCTCTCTGCTCAGCAGGGAGCCTGCTTCCTCCTCTCTTCCTCTGCCTGCCTCTCTGCCTACTCGTGATCTCTGTCAAATAAATAAATAAAATCTTAAAAAAAAAAACCATGAGAGACTATGGACTCTGAAAAATAACCGGAGGGTTTTGAAGGGGTGGGGGGTGGGAGGTTGGGGGAGCCTGGTGGTGGGTATTGTGGAGGGCACACATTGCATGGAGCACTGGGTGTGGTGTAAAACTATGTATGAATTCTGTTACGCTGAAAAGAAATTAAAAAAAAAAAGCTAATTAAGCACCATCCTACCAAAAGATTGAAAAGCATCCCCACCTGAATGAGGAAGAGCAGAAACAGGTGTTTTGAAGACCGTGGTAGGCACCTAAGAAAGAGATGCCAGTCTCAAGTTTTACTCAGGAGAGCTGGTGCGTGTTAGGGGTGTGCTGGAGATGCTGGAAAAGACCTCGAGACCCATTGGCTGCACCTCTTGAATCTATGGGACTCGCTCTCGCCCTCTCTTCTCGGCCTGCTTCCGTCCCCCCTCACCCCGTCCCGCGCCACTTCCTGACCACCTTTCCCACTGGGTCTCTGAATGGAAACGCACGAGGTAAAATGAGGGGTGGCTTTCCAGGGGGGTCCATTTCCCTGATTCCTTTGAAGGGCAGGCAATTAGGCCCTCGGATACAATTATTGTCACTCTTGGTGTCACGCTGAAATGGAGAAAAAGAGATCCAAACCTCGGGACACTTGAATGGCTCAGTGGGTTAAGCCTCTGCCTTCTGCTCAGGTCATGATCCTAGGGTTCTGGGATGGAGTCCCACATTGGGCTCCTTGCTCAGTGGGGAGCTTGCTTCTCTCGCTGCCTCTGCCTGCCACTCTCCCTGCCTGTGCGCTCTCTTACAAATAAATAAATAAAATCTTAAAAAAAAAAAAAAGGAGGTCCAAACCTTCCCTTTGTGGAAGGCTTGTGATGCCCATTATTTTCCCCCACTTATTCATGAGAAATAACTGGAATGGGAAAAAATCGGCAGCGGGGCAAGAGGGGAAAATGGCAGGTAATTTTCGGTGACAGGGCCTGTGCTAGTCTCTGAATTCAGATGCTCCTAGGGGACCCTGCCTGGTGTGCCCACCGGGGTCCTGATGGATCTGGGCCCCGAAACAAGCGTGCTTTATCCCGGCTTTGTGGCTCGTGTTTTCACACCGAGGACAAGCAGCTGGGCCATCTTCATTCTGAAAATGGTACAAGAGGACCCCTCCTCTCCAGAACCAGGGCCCCTCCGTGGCAATCAATGACAGCCTTAGAGACACAGTCACTCTATCCCACCAGCTTCTGTCCCTATCGTGGAAGGCATTTGTGACACTCACATCTCTCGGAAATTATAGGAAAATGACAGCCTGTTAGTATATTTTCTTTGCGTATTTCAGAAAAATACACACACACACCCAGGCCCCATGGGTCTTCTTGCTATTTAAACACGCCAAGCTTGCTCCTACCTCAGGGCCTTTGCTTCGCTTTTCCCTCTCAATCTGGTATTCTCTTCCTCCAGACATCCCTACGGCTCACCCCCTGACTTCCCGCAGGCCCTCATCCACAGACCATCTTTGTGATGAAAAGTCTCAATATCCATTTAAAACATCAACACTCCCAACACCCTCTTTCCTTCCTTTTTTTTCTTCAAACAGCACTCATGCTATGTAGTTCCTACATGTTCGGCCTTTTAACTTTGTCACAGATGCCCCCCACTGCTCTAGGAGGGTAGGGGGTTTTGTTCATTTGTTTAGCGCAATATCCCCAATACCTGACACACAGACGCTCAGTGAATAGTTACTGAATAAATCAAAGAATGAACGGACATTAAAACCCGTATAACACACAGTATGAGGCAGTCCACATCACCAAGGATCTGAGAGACGCTCATTTGCGCCAGCAGCATTTAAACATGAAGGAAGCGTTTTATACATAAAACCTCCCAAGGGGTGGGGGGGGAGAGTCTCAACGCAGAGAAAAAAAAGTGATCACACAGTCTCAGGAATGGTCAAGAAATAGGAAACACACATTCCTCCAACGCTGGGATTTGAAGGTCTGTTTCAAAGAGAACTATTTCTAAAAGCTGTTATCATGGGATCAGAAGGTATCTGTGACTCACAGACGGTATTGAAAAGCACTCAGGAGGTGGCCCCGATTCACGCGTGATTAAAACCCTCCCTTGAACTGATGGAATCCAAGGACGGCTCCCTGCCTCGGAAGCCCCGTATGTGACGTCCAGTCAAGGTCTGGACTTGTAGCTCATTGGCCAGCTCCCCACCAGCAGGTGCTCTGGAAGGGTTGATGATGATGGTGAGGGTCCCCTAACCCCTTACATAGTAATATGTGGAAGAAACACTGAGTTACAGGAAAAACACAGGCCATGCTCGGGAGCCAAGGACCTGGAATTCCAACCACCTCAGCTGACGGGTAGGTTGAGAGACAAATGGGATGAACTATGCGGGACATAAAGTAAGGACCCGAAGACCCGGAAAAGATCAAGTTAAGGAAAGTGGCCCCATCACAAAACCTCTCCCAATGGCGGCAAGTGATGCCATGAATTCTCCATTAAAAAATAAAAGGTAGGGGTGCCTGGTGGCTCAGCCAGTTGAGCAGCTGGCTCTTGGTTTCAGCTCAGGTCATAATCTAAGGGTCTTGGGATGGATCCCCACATCAGGCTCCACGCCCAGTGAGAAGTCTCTTAAAGGAGACTCTCTCCCTTGCTCTTTCCACTCCTCCCCCTGCTTGCACACCAGCGCTCGAGCTCTCTCTCTAAAATAAATAAATCTAAAACAAACAAACAAACAAAACCAAAAAGCAAAAACCCTAAAAGGTAGAATTAGCATAGGGGAAGGGAAGGGTTGGAGAGGATAGTGTTAATTGTGCTAGATTTTGCATAGTCTTATTTTCAATTAAAAAGAAATGCCTCGGGCTCCTGGGTGGCTCATTGGGTTAAGCCTCTGCCTTTGGCTCAGGTCATGATCTCAGGGTCTGGGATTGAGTCCCGCATCAGGCTCTCTGCTTGGCAGGGAGCCTGCTTCCCCCTCTCTCTCTGCCTGCCTCTCTGCCCACTTGCAATCTCTGTCAAATAAATAAAATCTTTTAAAAAAAATGCCCCCAACCCTCCTCTTATCCCTGGGACATCCTGCAAAGAACAAAAGTCACTGTCCCCCTTATCAAGTCCTGTTTTGCCTTTGCTTTCCTCCCCAGAACTACGCAGGAATCCCGGTCTCGCCTCCTGGCCATGGTCCCACACTCCTGGCTGCTGCACCCAGCCCCACGGACCCCACCAGAGGCTATGAAGCTGTGCCTCTCTAAGGGCTTGCCTCTGAGCAGACATCCAGGTTTGGGAATCCCAGGAATGCTCATACTCCCAGCAGTTCCGGATTCAGTATGAACCCACTATGGCAGCTTATGCGGAGAATGGATATCCTCAGAAACAGTGAGTCATGCTTATTCGGTGCCTTTACAATTTTTCCCCCAACTGTTCCATTAGTTCTCAATATATATAACGAATGCCTCTTGGTACCTTAGCTTCGTTATGGCAGACCTTATCAAAGGGAGACGTCTTTAAAATAACAATAACGATAATAAATCCAGCTTTCTTCGGGTAACTGTCAGGAAGAGAAGTAAGCCCCAGAGGGCAACCACCGGCCTTGCAACTAATGAACCCATGATGGCCCGGCCCTCCAGCCCAGGTCCATGCGTGCTCTCAGGGACTCTGCAGAGAGTTGTCTGTGGAACATTCCATTTGCATCTAATCTGTAGGGCATTGCACGTGACTCTGCTGATCAACAGCCAGGGGTAAAGCGAAGTATGACAATCTGACCATTTATCGGAGGTTCCTCTCCCAGTTTATTTGGTAGAAAGTGGGGAGAGAAGACTGAGAGGAAATTGAACAGGAACTTAACAGCCACAAGCAGCTGGCATGGGATGGATGGTGAGCAAGTACTTGTCCTCCATACCAATGAAGCCTACCACGTGCTCAAAACCATTGAGAGGGTGGGATGGTGGCTTTCTGCTGACCGCTTGTGCCGGGGACCCAGCCAGGTGCTGGTGACATTCACCACAGGGAGCCAATGAACATGAGGAGAGGAGCTGGACTGCGGATGGGAGGCTGTTTCCGGAGTCCTCGGTGGGAGAACCCAGCCAGAATCACAGGGCATCAGAAACTAACCCCGAGACAAAGTGGCAGGTTTCAGTCATAGCGATGGCTCCAGCCTCCCCCCACCCTTGCCCCCCCCCAGCCACACTGTTGGGGGGTACAGGGCTAGAGATCACAAGGCAGAGTCCTACTTTTCATGGAGTTTATGAATAAGGAAGGAACACGGTGTCGCAGGGAGGAAATGAGCAAAGAGGATGGAAGAGGAGGCATCTAGGAACTCCCCCTCCACTCTCAGGACCGGGGTGTCCTGGCTCAGGCTGGAGGCATTTTGGCTGCACTGGTGAATGCTGAGAACAACCACTCCTAAGTATAGAACCTGATGAGCTCTCAGATCCGCCCTAGGATTTCTGGCAGCCTGCCTGTACCCCGTTCCCTGTCATCTCCAAGCATGGGTGGAACGTGGGCTGAGAGGAAGCTAGCAGTAGTTCTGAGCCCTCCTACGTGAGAGCCCCAATGACCCGGAGGAGGAACACACCATCTGCAGTTTGGCAAAGACATCTGGCTCCCTTAGTATGGTCCTGCTGGGGCTACAGATCCAACCTGTGTCTGTCCTTACGTTTAGGCGGTCAGTAGATCTTTGACAAAGGTGCCTAAACAATTCAATAAGGAAAGGAACATCTTTTCCAAAAATGGTGCTGGAACAACTGGATTTCAATACGTGGAAAGAAAGAAAGACATTAAGAAGGAAAGAAGGAAGGAAGGAAACCAGCAAGCAAACCTGCAATCTTGATCCCTACCTCACACCAAAGACAAAAAATTAAGGATGTCTTATAGACATAAATATATAAAGCTAAAACTATAAAGCAACTAAAAAAAATATATAGGACAATCTCTTCACAACCTGAGGGTAGGCAAAGATTTCTTGGGGAAGACACAAAAGGCCCATATCTTAAAGGAACATTTTGATAAATAAAACCTTACCAAATTAAAAATGTTTTCTCCTCAAAAGGCGCCATTAAAGAATTGAAAAGGCAAACCACAGATGGGTTAAAAAAATAGTCACAATCTATGTATCTAACAAAGGACGTGTATCTTGAAGATATCAAGAATGTTTACACATCAATAAGAAAGAAAGGATCCAATAAAATGGGAGAAGACTTGAACAGACACATCACAGGAAGAGATCTACAAATAACCAATAAGAACATACCAATGTGCTCAACATTTCAGTCATCAGAGAAATAGAAACGGATCTCCCAGATACCATTCCATACGCACTAGGATACAGAATGGCTAAAACTAACAAGACCGACAACATCAAATGTTGGCAAGGATATGAGACACCAGGATCTCTCATAGACCTCGGGGTAGATGTGTCAAATTGTACAACCACTTTGGACAACTGTTTGGCATTTTCTTATATGGTATAAACATACATATATCCTATGATCCAGCAATTCAACTCCTATTTTCCTAAAACAAGTGAAAACAGAAGTAAAAAAATATATACAAATAGTTCTCATACTATTTTTTATCCTTATAGGTTTTTTTTACGAATGAGTATCTTTTAGTCTAAAACCATTTATCTGAAGTTTAGCAACTCCTTTAGCTAGATTTTCTTTCGCTGCAGCTAAATTCAAATATAATCAAATCCAATACTTATTTTAAAACAGCATGTACTCCCTTTTCTATGTTAATTAAATCCCTTCCATCCATCCTTTTATCTATAAATATGCAGAGACAGATGTCTAGTATTATGTTTACAAAATGTTTATATTGATTATTCCTGGGAGGTGAGACTTGGGGAGATTTCTTGACTTTTTCTCTGGACTCTTTATATTGCTTCAATATCTACAAAGAGCATGTATCATTTCTGTGAAAATAATTAGGTTGCAATGAAAAAAAAAAAGTAGATCTCCTCCCTGTCTTGGTCTTAGTACCTTGTTTATCCCTGTCACGATGGGCCTCAAAAGTGAGAGCTATTGGCATGTGTTTATTTAATATCTGTTTCCACCACTGGTTTGCAGGACCTGAGGGCAGGGCCAGGAATGGCACTGGCCTATAGTGGACGCACATGCAAACTCTATCCTCAGAAGAGCCAACATAGAGAAGCAAAGTAATTAGCTTCTCTGCTTATGTATTTCCTAGAGTTAAAATCACCAAGATTGACCCTGCGTTGTTGGTTTTTTTTTAAGATGCATAAAATGACAGAATATTCTTTGAGTTCAGAGACTGAACTTTGAGAAATCCAAGGGCTTCATTTGTGGGTTTCCTCCAGAACTTGTGGGCAGCAAAGCTGTCCCCTAGAGAATACTTTTGTATTTCTGGGGGAATGGGACAGATTTTTAGCTCCACGAGCTGCTGCTTCCAACAGCTTCTTGTGGATAAATGAGAGAATAACTTGTAGTTCTTGATTCTCTCCTAAAATGGGTTCCTGAGTAGTCGGTCAGGGAAGGGGGTAGCTACCATGGTGGCCCTGTTGCTTGACCACAGAAATCTTCCTTCAAAGTCCATGGAAATATGGCCCATCTGGGAGCTACAGACCCAGACAGAGCAGCGGTGGTATTTCAAGATAATACTAGGGTAGGGGTCTCTCTTGTTCTCCCTGTTTTAGTGATTCTCGTTCCTTTCTCACTCCCAAACCTTTCTGCCATCATTAGTTCGGCATTCTTCCTCTGGAAACCGGCTTAAAGTAATTCCTACTCTTCTTTAATAATGAATTTGTTCTAAATGTTCTGGGCGTCTTAAGTGGTCTGTACTGTTGCTCCTTAAATTTCAATTAGGAAGATAAATTGAGGATGCTAAGTGCCAACATCTAAGTGGCTCCTTCATCTATCAAAGACAGCATGACAGTCCTGGGATTTTAAAAAAAAATTTCCATTTATCAAGTTTCTGCTTTGGTTTTGGGTCTGTCAGAAGTACTTGCTCTCAGCTGCAATCTTGGGAGCCTGGAGTTGGTCCACGTTTCAGAATATTCCTGTCTCCAAAATGGATTCTTGAAAAGATCAGGATTAGCTTCTCCTTAACAACAACCTAAGAAAGCAGAGATTGGAGGACAGTGCCTGATGAAGAGGAACTCTAAAAAAAAAAAAAAAAAAAAAAAAGCAAACAACCCTCCAAGAGGAGGTGTCATTACTTCTGTCTTTATACCCTTGGCTCTGCCCCAGGGCATTATCTCGGACCCTAGGCCCCTGGATGTCATTGCCTCAGAGAGCAAGGACAGACTACCTGCCAGTGCATGTCAGCTCACATCCACAGGGTGCCAAACAGAGGTTAGCTTTCATCTCTTCCCAGATGGCTCGCATATCTTGTCCCTAAAAAGTAAGTTTCAACTTCTGTGATTACAGATGTCTTGGAAAATTTGCTGAAAGGTACCGGTCATCCTCTTAGAAAAATGTACGTGTAGACAAACATTTCTTGCAACTCCAAATGGTTATTAATTAATCCTGGGTTACCACCTCCTGTCTTAGGGGCCAAGGATGGCAGGGAAGTGCCACGATGCTGCGTGAAGCGGGTCCTGGGCCAGAAAGACCCCATTCTTACCCCATATCTTAGAGCTAATGCTCACCGGAGTCTGAAAATCAACCGACTAGAAAAGCAACACCAAATTTTGGGCAAAGGGAAGTTCGCTTCTTAGAGTACATACAGTTTCTCCTTAGACTTGAAATTAAATCCGGAGATAAGTTAAGCTACCCGCAGAAAGTTTACAGTTTTCAGTATGGATGCTTAAGATTTTCAACATCTGCTACTATTGAGGTCTGAAGGAGTGATGCACATAATTACAATAAATGGCATGGAAGGGCCAAACAGCACATTCACAAGGGTACATTTGTAGAAAGAGCACTTAAAAATACTTCTGCGATATGGTGGCATCAATCCGTGGTTAGTCTGAATCTCTGCCAGCAAAAAGAAAAAAATTCCCACGTTCTATCATTTTTCTAAAACATCCCATTTCACTGCAACATGGCACCCCTGGACACCTGTGAAAGTGAAAACCTCCACTCAGGAAAATATCTCAGAAGCGCTTCTGTAAACCCTTGTTTAAACATGGAGCAAAATATTCCGTGCAGAACCAGCATAGTGGCCAAGTTCAATACCAAGATGCCCAACCTCTTTTAAAACAAGAAACAGATCTTAACCACCACCCAAACACACCCCCCCCAACCATTCTGCAGAATTTCAGAAGGGCATTGAGAGACTTGGACATAAAATCTAACACCCCAAATCCCCTCTGAGACAGACTTATCCGGGGAGAAACACGCCGCCCGTAGGAACCTGCTGCTCTGCACAGCCTTGGTCGGACTGACCAGCTGGCTCAGACAGTCCACGGATGCACACTACGTGTGCGCCCTGAAAAGGCTCTGCCTACCTGTGCTCATTCTCTGACAGTCTAGGTCTGTGCTAGGAAGAAAATTTGGCCTTGATACACATAATCCTTGAGGGCCCCTGTATCCCAACCCCTGCTGAAGGCACGTTGGAGATGGAGGGATGAAGGGAAACCAAGTTGCTATCTTTAAAAGACTCAGTGTCTAGGGCAAATGGTGGAAAGGGGGAGGCAGACGGTTTTCATACAAAACGGTAACATTGGTGTTGGGTTCGTGGAGGCATTGGTGTAGCGAAGGAAAATAGTGCTTGATCCTGCCTGCAAAGTCAAAGGAGTCTTAAGATCGGACGAGATTCCTGAATCATCTTGAAGTTCAGAGGTTCTGTAGACAGAAAGGAACATTTCTTCAGGCAAGGAAATATCTAGAAAAATGAGATACTCTTTTTAGAGGAGAAGGAGTCCTGTGTGTCTAGGCTGTAGGGTGCCTAAGGGGGAAAATGAGAGATGACCCTACAAACGCAGATAATAAAAAGCTTTTATGTCACGTTCAGGATCTTGGACTTTATCCTGCAACTGCTGGAAATGTTAAGCTTCTAAATAGAAAAGTCATTGCATCGATTCGGCCTGTTTACAAAATTCACACCCTAGCAGTAAGATGATGGATTAGAGATCAGACCCACATTGGTCCTGAAATCTGGTGGTCCATCCTGTGGAGGTTTTGATATGAGCAGAATAAAGGCAAAAGGAGGGGCGCCTGGGTGCCTCAGTGAGTTAAGCCTCTGCCTTCGGCTCAGGTCACGATCTCAGAGTCCTGGGATCGAGCCCCGCATTGGGCTCTCTGCTCAGCGGGGAGCCTGGTCCCCACCCCCCTCTGCCTGCCTCTCTACCAACTTGTGATCTGTCAAATAAATAAATAAAATCTTAAAAAAAAATTAAAGGCAAAAGGATACTTCCAGACCTATATTCACTAAAGATCAGTATGCCTGAGAGAATGTTCATTAAAAACGTATGTGACATTCTTCCTCTGCTTTTAAAACAGGAAAGGTAACATCTGTCTCAATTTAAAACCGGCTATGGGAACACGAAACATACATTCACATACATTTCATGTAATGAAAATGCCAGGAAATATTCCTGTGACTATAATCAAAGGAAATCTGGCACATTAATTAAAATCACAGGGCTCCCTGACCAAGGATATTAACATAATCTCATCTTTGTCAGTTTGTGTTGCATTGAACAAAAGTCCTGTGGGATTACAAAAACAGACAAGAAAAAACTGATTTTTCTCAGTCAAATCAACATAAGCAATGTGTTTATGGCGAAGATAGAATAACGGGGATAGGGTGGAAACCCCCCCCCCACCTGAAGTCAACAAAACACAAAAATACAGGAAACCACCATTTTCAAGGGGGCAATAGGTGATACAAGACAGTGACTCCTGAGGGAGGGAAACAAATAAAGGGAGGCCCGGAATGTTCCCAGCTGACCTCCTGGAGACGTCCCAGGATACAGGGCGAGGAGAGGGACCTCAGGTGAAGCCTGGCAGACTCCCTGAGTTGAGGAGAACATCGGCGCCATGGAAGCCCATGGAAGGATGCTCAACGTCGTTAAAAGCACGCACACCTAGCGCACTCAAGTCACACAGACTAAACATACTAAGCGTGGGGGAGGGTGTAGAGGAACCGGAATGCTCAGGCATGGCCGACTGTGGTATAAAATGGCAGAATCACTTAGGGAAAGCAGCCTAGCGGTTCAGTAAAAACGGACACATACACCTCCCACGGGACCCAGCCATTCCATGGCCACAGAAAGATGTGCTCACGAACGTTCATGGCGGCTTTGTTTGGAAGAGCTCCACCCCAGAAACCAGCTAAATGTCCATCTGTTAAGTGAACAGAGGAACATCCCTGACACAGCCCCACAATGAAATTCAAAGCAGAAACAAGAAGGAACTATCTAGATGGTGGTGGTGGTGTCACAGGGGTACACATAGGTCAGAATTCATCACATCGTGCGCTTTAAATGTGTACTGTTTGTTGTGTGTTGAGTGGATGTCAGGAAAGCGATTGAAAGCTCTGGAAAACTCTGGGTTAAATCATGCTGAGTGAATTTCTCCGCTGTAGGGTTTCCAGAGCCTCTAGGTGGGCATTATTATTCTGCCAAAAGAGAATAGAATCCATGTCATTTCCCAAACATATTCTGCCACAGAATCTTTTTTTCCCCGTATATTCTTTAATGAGTATCTCACCGAGCTGGCATCTCATGGAGCCCTTTGGGGAGATATGACAAAATCTGCTGTTGATTTAGAAATTTATAAGCGGCAAATGGCAAGAAGATGCCTTCAAGACAAGAGAGGCCCCTAATTTCATAAACCTGCTGTGTGAAAACATCCCAGGTGTCCGAATAAATATGGCACTTTGCTTCCCAGGCTGCAGAATTACTTCGGCTTCCCTCCTGCCGCCTCGGATCATGCTTATTTTTTCCCCTTAGTTTCTACTAAATAAGAAGCTGTTGGCTAGGACAGAGTAGTCTGTTTTATTACTCCATCCCAAGACATCGGCTCTAGGTGGTCGCTATTGTCAATAATAATAGTACTACATTTTCTGAACACCGCAGAATACACATTGATTTCTTTTTTTAAAAGATTTCATCTGTTTTCATTTTAGAGAAAGAGAGAGAGAGTAATGAGAGTATGAATATGAGTAATGAGAGTATGAGTATGAGTAATGAGAGTATGAGTATGAGTAATGAGTAATGAGAGACAGAGAGAGCATGGGGGGAGCAGAGGGAGATCATCTCCAGCAGACTCCCCATGGAGCAGAGAGCCTGACATGGGGCTCAATCCCAGGACCCTGAGATCATGACCTGAGCCAAAACCAAGATCAGATGCTGAACTGACTGAGCCATCCAGACACCCCCGCAGAATATACATTCTAAGGAAGAGATCCAAACAGCTGCTTTTTCAACTCCTCTTTTAAGAGACACACTACATCTACCCACAATTCAAGAGATAGGGAGAAGGGGAAAGGCCAGGAAATCCAAGTGCCACTATCAGAAAAACATTTCTGAACTCTCAGGATGACTTAACATGTCACTCATTTTACGGCTCCGTTCCTGTTTTCTTTGCTCCAGGACTGAGCCCGAGAGGTGCAGCTCTACGTGGATCTCTTTAAACCATGTATTTAAGCCAGCCTGCTCTGCTGTTTCATTTATTCAAGGCACTTACTGCAATCATTTAATCCAGTCGTCTGAGTTTGATCTGGACCTGTAACCACCGGCAGGGAATAATGTCTGACTTCGGGAGGACTGGGTCGGCCACTTTTCCTAATGAAAGATTGCACAGGCTGCTTGAAGCAGAAGATGCTTTTCAGCGGAATTATCCACTTAAGGATAAAGGGTTCATCACGGCGGGTCCGTCTCTGTGCCACATGTCACTTGGGAAGATTGGATCCATGGACTCGAAGGCGTATGTGAGCGAAAACCGCATAAAACGTGGGCAAGGGCTGTGCTCAATGCAGAGCGCCGCTCGAGTGACACTGGCCCTCCGCTACTATGAACAAGTGCATGCGGGAGTCGGCCCGTGCTTGCAGGCCTGGGTGGCGTCAGAGCTGCCTGTACCAGCCCGGTTTTCTCAAGACCGCCTCCTCTTCAGATCCTCCATAAAGCCACTGAGGGGTCGCTGCCAAAAATCTAGATGAAAATCAGAGACAACCTGGAATGGCACCTTGGGGACCACTGAGCCAGTGGAGGCGTGCTTCTGGGTGATGTTTAGATGGTCCAACGCTGATGCTCAGGCATCATTAACACTGAAGCTTTTTAAAACTGCATGGAGGTGGGAGCCAGTTAATTACAAGGAAGGCATTCCAGGTTCAAGTGTCTGTTCTCTTGGCACATGTGACTGATCCAGAGTGAGGGGACCACATTTCCATCATCGGCAAGTCGTAAGCAAGAAACAGACGATGGAAATGTGGCCTCACCAGGAAGACCTCATCCAGTGGTGAGCCATGAAGACGGCTATCAGATGTGCCCCCATCCCTTCCTTATCTTGGAGGGAAGGAAATGCTATTACAGCTCAAAGACCTTAGTATGACCATCAGTCTGGGCCCAAGCAGGTCTGACTCTGCCCAGGTTATAGAGAACCTGTTCTAATGGACAACAGGGCCCGGAGCCTACTGGCTGCCCCACAGTTTGGCTCTACAGAGCAGCACGTCACTCCTGGAGGCCCTGTGAGGCACCGGTCCCTGTCCCATTGGACTGTCACCCACACACTTGCAGGAATAGTGAATCACTTCCCATTGCATTTCCCTTCAGAGCATCATTTCCCTCCACTCTGTTCCACATCTGCTGTAGGATGAGGCCAGGCTCAGAGGCCTTTCATTTTAAGTTTTTTTGGAAGATAATCTAGTCCCACGCACAGAATGCAGCAAGCATAACTACCTAGAAGCGGGTGATCCACTCTCAACTGTAGTTAGTCTCACTTGTGAAGAAACAGACACCCCATTAATTTACCTGCGCCACCTTTTGCCTTAGATTTGTCAAGCAGCCTTCTGGGCTAAATGATTGTATCCAGTGTCTTAATGATCAGACCCTGCTATTACAGTGGGAACACGTAAGCAGGAAAGTCCGGGGATGGATCTGAACACTGGGTTTTCATAAAAAAGAAAACATGGGACAAACCGAAATCTACAAAATACAAAGTAGACGAAGAAGAGGCATTCTGCATTCCTCAACAGAAAGATCGCACACCACGAAGCTACTAACTCTTTTCAAATTAATAGCCTTAATCGAATTCTAGTCAAAATAACCATAAAATGTTTTAAGTGGATAGAGATTCTAGAGCTCAGCTGGACAAGAAAAAAAAAATGCAGCGTGAGTAGGGCTCATCACTAAACAGATAATAAAAAGAAAAGGAACCATTAAAACATCTTTCTTGCTGTAGAAGGAGACTAGACTTTCTCCAGGTTCGTCATTGCCTTAAAAAGCCTACAACGTAAGTACATGATTTTGTGTGTATGTTTCTAGAGTGCCTTCAAAACACGGCAATTCTCATCCAGTTTTTCAAGGACTTCTGATGATACTTGCAGGATATCAAAACAGACTTCCTGGGGGCTAGCTTCAGACTGTAAAGGCAACTTCTAGGCTTTTCCTACATTTTCATACCCGTGATTCTTTAGCTCCCGCTTTCTCACCACCTTCAGCTCAAACAGCTTGTGCAGAGCCTGAAATGCTCATGCCTCGTGCATACTCAAATTTCCTACTTATCCAGCTTAAGCACGGGGCCTGTCTACGCGGCTGTGAAGCTCTTCCAAATCCGGCTTCCACTGTGCGAGTGCCTCTTACATCCCTCTCCTGCTGCTGGGCTAAGACGTCACCTCTTGCAATCACTTAGTTCTCACCTAGACCCCTGCTCCATTCACTGAAGACAGAAGCACCATCATCAAGCCATCGACCATGATGTCAGCATTCCTGGTTCATGTAGGTTAACCATCCAACACATTGGTTTCAGGCCTTTCTTTGGTAGTTTCCCATCCTTACCCTCAATGAACTTGTCCTACACACTGTTTCAGCCAACTAACCCCCCTAAAGGAACTACCTCCAAAATGCCCATTTGAGGAATCCCAGACGGCCAACCACCTGCCTTCTGTATTTCCAACTCTTTCTTTGGAACCCTCCCTCCAAGATGTCTTTGGTCCCACCAGCACCTCTACTCCACTGACCCAACCACCACCTCACTTCCAGCCTTGTATCCTCACCTCCCTCCTCATCCAGCAGTGGTCCTGTGCCACGACCACCCTCCGGCACACACCCCCACACAGGCCTTGGTGACGTCAACCCTCTACCTTCTCTGCACCTGTTCCCCAAAAGCTGAAAGTGGCTGGAGAAAAATACAACAGCATGTTGCCTGGCCTGGTTTGCAATATCTCCGGGCTGCCTAGAGTTTCTACTACAGTTCCCTCGAGAAGACTCACTGTCACTTCCGAAAGTGTCTATTGCACTTTCCTTCTCTCTCCTCGGTCCTCCCATCCTCCGTCCTCCCGGTTGATGTTCTTTTTATTTCTGACTTCCCTGAGAAATCGGAAGAAGAATTCCTTAGCTTGTCACTACCGTGTTCCGAGTACCGAGCGCATCCGTGTTCCCGTGTCCGCACCATCTGTTATGCCTTCTGTCCTGGGCAACAGCCAGCCCGTCCTCACTGTATCCCATCTCCTCTCATCTAGCAATGATGTTCCTACCATTCTCCCGGGTCATCAATTTCTCCCTCTCTACTGGATTACTTCCATGAGCACACACCTTCTATAATACGTCCCTCTTAAAAATAAATCCTGCCACAGA
Source organism: Mellivora capensis (assembly GCA_004024625.1). Classification (NCBI taxonomy): domain Eukaryota; kingdom Metazoa; phylum Chordata; class Mammalia; order Carnivora; family Mustelidae; genus Mellivora; species Mellivora capensis. The sequence goes on along the minus strand of PISX010002805.1, from coordinate 73,136 downwards.
TACCACAGCCCCTCAGATACCACTCTTTCCCTCTGCCTACCCCCCCCCTTTACAATGGAAACTCCTCGGCAGCATCTTCTATATTCTGTCTTCGCTTGCCAATCTCTCCTTCTCTCTTTGACCCTCTCCCATCAGCTCTTCATCTCTACCACTCTATTGAGACCGCTCTTGTCAGGGACACCACTGGCCTCCATTTGGCCCAATCCAATGGTCACTGCCAGATTGCATCTTGCTTGTCCTATCAGCATTTCACATGGTCCACGGTCCCTCCTTTTGGAATACTCCTCACTCGGCTTCCAAAACATGATCCCTTCCTGGCATTACCATGTCCTCGCTGGCCACCCCCTCATCACTCTCCTCTGCTGGACTCTTCTTAACCTGTTGCCTTCTGAAAGGAGGTCCCTGGTGCTCAGTCTCCAGCCCTTTCTCCCTTTCTCCCACCTACACCCACTCCTGAGGTGATCTCAGCCAACCCCATGGCTTTCACCATTCCAGATTTACATCTCTGGCCCAAACATCTCTCTGAACTACCAACTCATGGCTCCATTGGTCTTCTCAATGCTGCTATGTGGATTTCTAAGGCCCATCTCAGATACGAAACTCCTGATTCCTTCCACCCCAAGCTTGATCTCCAGCCATTCACCCAGTCACTCAATCCAAAAAGCCTCCCTCGGTCCTTCCCCTTCCCTCCCAGCCTCACCCATCAGCACATCCCATCAGTTCAACATTCAACTGCACCACTGTTTCCTTGGTCCGAGCGACCCTCTCCTCCACTATGAACATACCTTCCCAACTGATAACCTAGAAACCACCCTTGTCCTCCAGTTCCCATATGGTCACCAGTACTGTATAACTTGGGTCAACTCACGTAATGCCTCTGATTGAAACATCCTGATGGCTTCCTGTCATACTCTTAACAAAATCTGAAGGCCCTAGTGGTCCGAGGCCTGTCCACCATGCTGGCTGCCCACACTGGGGTCCTGGCTGCCCTTCAAAGACATGAAGCACTTCTCAGCTCCAGGACCCTCTCACTGATGCTTCCTTCAATGAGGCTGCTCCCTCTTACCAGAATACCCTCTCCATGGACACTCTACTTGTTCCTTCTTCTTCTTCTCAAAAGCCACTTTCTTGGAGAGGCCTTCCTAACCGCCGTATCTAAAAAAAAAACAGCCCAGGCATATTTGCATCCTAGTACTCTGCTTTATTTTTCCCCTTAGAACCAGAGAAAATCAATTCCCCCATTATGCCCCACTAGCTATAAGTCCTTTCTCTTTCTCAGTAGGCTGATGCAGGCCCAGAGTTTAGGATTAACACCAGCTAGCTGCTCACTGAGTGAGTGGGAGAAAAGAAAGAAAGGAAGGAAGGAAGAAATAAAGAAAGGAGAAAAGAAAGAAAGGAAGGAAGGAAGAAATAAAGAAAGGAGAAAAGGAAGAAAGAAAGAAGAGAAAAGAAAAGAAAAGAAAAGAAAAGAAAAGAAAGAAAGGAAAGAAAGAGTGAGTCAATCAATCCACTGGTCATTAACTGAGTTAGGGCCTGTCTCCCTCAAGAAGCTTGTCTGGCTCTCACACCTGCACCAAAATGGGGACTCTGCAACGGGCCAGAGGAAGGCACATCAAAAACTCTTGGTTTCAACTTGAGAGCCTCCAACCTGCACAAAGCAACATCCAGAAGCTGTGTGCATTTCTCCGGAGGCTTCTGCCTTCCTGCTCTTCCATCTGCACCGTCTGCCCGGCGCCCGCCTGTGCAGGAGGTGGCCTGGAGCGGCAGAGGGAAATGTCAGCATGCAGAGCAAGGAGCCCTCCCCGCTGTCGTCAACAGCTCCCATTCCGTCTCCATGACGAGAATGGTCGCTGTTGCATTCGTAATTTTCTGTTTAGGTAACATATTATTTGCACGCCGAAACCATGTCCTTTTTCCTATTACTGATGTAAAAGATTGCTTCTTTCTAATTATGTTGCAGGCACTCAGGGAATTCAAAGAGCAGAAAATATGTCAGGAACAATTTACAAACTGTGGCTATGTGTATACATGCTTGCCTGGACGACAGCAAATATAGAAAGGGGAAAAAAAAACACCTCCTTAAAAATACCAGCTCCCCTCAGCAGATCTCTGCGCCCATTTCTTCTTTCAGTCTTCACTCAATACAAACCTCAACCCTAAATGGGAACGTGCTTGTGCACAGAGTGACTTCCCCCCATCTCTCCACTATATGAGGACTTAGAAATGAAACTTCCCTTCACAGCTCCCGTCCTGCCTTGGAAACCACAATCCTCTTGCATTCAAATCATGGCTTCTAAAAATACACATTTCTTTTTCTGTTTTTGTTAAGAACTGGAAAATTCTTGCCAGAGTCCTGCAAGTCAGGCCTGAATCATTATTCCACGGACATTGAGATGAAGATGTGTGTGGTATGCACGACTTCTACACTCCTCTCCAGACTTGAAGACCGATACCCCTTTTTTTTTCCCTATAATTTGGGCTCCACTGAGTTACAAGGGACTCAAAGGTCTAACATACACCTTCTTTTTCTTTGGTATCTTACCGCAGCGCTAGGAAAAGGACTGTGCAGACTTCTGACATGCTACCTTTCAACCCAGGCACCTTCCCCAGATCTGAACAAAGCCACTCAACATAACCCAAATGCATCGGGTCTACACTGCCAACACATGGGGCCGCTGCTTGCTGGTTGGCTTGGATTTAGGAACAAGGGATCTTTCAAAAGGCCTTCTGGAACCTCCGCTGGTCCAAACAGAGAAGCTTCTACACATCTTACAAGGTGTGACCCCATACTACAGCATCACTTTGCCCATGTGATCAGCTCTAAGCTTGTTTCACCCAAGGAGGACCCAGGTACGGTCACGATCCCAGAGGCACAGCGCCATCAGCCTCACACAGTCAAAAGGAGGCCCAACAGTCCAACAAACTTCTAATAAGCAAAACATTTAAGTAAATAAATAGTGTCCAGATCCACAGAACTCCAACTATAGGGCAAGTCTCCATTTTCCCATGAAAATGGCAGATAGGGATGGGATAGTCAGATGTCTATTTCTATTTAATCATTAACTGAGTTATAGATGCATTTTTTAAAAAAACATGTAAAATAACATATTACCTTAGAGACGCTGCTTTTGCGCATTCTCATATTTCATCTCTGGGTCTTTGACACCAATGTGGCTGCGTCCCCAAGACAGGCTTCTGGAGTCATCAGACAATGTCAACAGCAACAGTTGAACAAGGTACTTTTTACTTTCATCTAAGGGATTTAAAATTCGGCTCTTGCGTAATCCACATATGATGCTGTCACTGATTTTATCCTGAACCACAAGGACCCATGGGCACAGCACAGCACCAGGACAGGACCGTTATTCTGCTGCGCTCTGACTCGTTCCTAGAGGAGGACATTTGATCTGCACCAGGTGACCACAGGTGGTCTTCTTGGTTGCCGGTAAAGGCAACAGACTCCCACCCAGGGAAGGGTTGAAAGCAAGTAAATGCACGGACTCAGGTGGGTAAGAGGTGGGGGGAGACCGGAGGTGGGGAGGTGCGTAATAAGGGGGCTGTCAGAATGTTGTAATGAGGGATCCAACTAGCCCAGTCAGAGCAGGGATTCAAGAAATATCTATCAAGCACAAGGAGGAGGGCTGGTGACTAAGTGGCTTTGAGGGATTAGAAGAAAGGACATCAGTGATGCTGTGATTTCTTGCCTAGAGGCTGAGTTTGGTTCTGTCACATTCTTCCTGACACACGGAACAAAGGAGCCAGAGAAGGCTAAGGTCAGGGAAAAGGGATGTGGGGTTCTGTTTTAGGCCCACTCCAGAGAAGTGGCTGTTGGACAAGCAGGTAAGATCCTCACCGGGAGGGGCCACTGGACTCTGGCATCCTTGAAATAAAGTCTGACACTGTAATTAAGTTCTAAGTAGGACCATGAGCCTGGGTGAGAGCTGCCGGAGAGCAGGCGAGTAAAAAGAAAAGAAGGTGTTGATGAGAAACGAAGAGGGGCAACCTTAATTTCGTGGATAGACGCCCACCGGGGGGCTGGCACGGCAGGGCCAGAGAGGAGGGCCAAGAACTGGGGGGCGGAAGCATCCCACAAACAAGGGGAGGGAGGTTTCGAGAAGCAGAGGCTCACCGTTGCAGAGGGACTGGGGGTGTCAGTCAAGTGAAACAATTTCCTGCTTGATTTGATGTTTAGGATTCCCTTGTCAGGAGGTGATCGGAGGCGAGGAAATGGAAATAGCGAATGTGAATTTCTCCCGGAAGTGTCGCTGGAAAGACGAGACACGGAAGCGGGTGACAGCGGGGTTGAGGGAAAGAGCTTTTTTGTCAAGATAAAAAGACACAGGAGTGTGTGTGTGGACTGTCAGAGCCAGGACAACAGGGGATAGAGGACAAAGGCGTAGTTGATTGAAGGAGGAGGAGGAGAAGGAGACAGGGCAGGCAGGAAAAAGAATAGGTCTCGTGTTGGGGGAGCAGACGCCTCATTTCTGGGTCTGATCAAAAGGGGGCAGTTAGGAAATGGGAAGTTTGGAGCGAGCGCAGCGGGAAGGGGAGGGTGCCCTTGCCTTACTGTCTACTAAGAAGTTGGCTGAGAGTCAGGGCGATGAAGGTTGAGATGGGGGCTTGGGGGTCCGGTAGTCCTTTATATAATCACCGAATGCATGGCGGAAAGAGCCAGCCAAGCCTTGCAGGCCCAGCTGGGTAGGTGACCTGGATCCTGGAATGCTTGTGTGGGACCGCACTGCAGCCCGAGTCGGGAGCAGAGAGCGGAAAGAAGGTGTGAGAACCGTAGGAGCACGTCCCAACAAGAGGTCTGTGGAGGAAGGGAAGGGACAAGGGGCGTTGGGAGACAGGATGCTGAGGGCAGAGGAGAGGACACTGAAGCACAGGTCTGAGCTGAGGACAAGGCTCAGGGAGTGACCACAGGGAGCACTGTGAGGGGAGCACCAAAAACTGTCCACAAGGAAGCTGATGGCCTTGGAGAGGTGCTGCACTGTGTTCCCCAAATTCCATCTCCTCTCCCTCTGGGGCGTCCAGCTGGATATCCTTCCCAGCATTCCTGACAGTCAGGTGGGCCACGTGACTCGGTTCTGGCCAGTGGAATGCGTGCAGAAGACATATGCAACGTTTCTGGACTCGGCACCTAAGGAAACCTCTCACAAAACCCTCCTCGCTACGCTCTTCCCATATCTGCAGGCCAGCGGCAGAGGGTCTATGTGGAGACGCTAAAGATGGTGGGAACCGCAGGATGAATGAAATCTGGAGAACAGAACGCAGCAAGGAGCACGGGACAGGGATGGAGCAGAACATCCCTTCCCAACCTACCTCAAGGGGCCTGTTGCATGAGCAAGAGAAAATCCTCCCCTGGGGCTTCAGGGGCTGTTACAGCAGTTAGCTTGTGCTCACCAAAACAAGAATACCGAAGGCAGACAATATAAGCCTCAGAGAGGAAGAGCTTTTTTTTTTTTTTTTTTTTTTTTTTTAAGATTGTATTTGTTTATTTGAGAGAGAGAGTGAGAGAGAGCATGAGAGGGGAGAAGGTCAGAGGGAGAAGCGAACTCCCCATGGAGCTGGGAGCCCGTTACGGGGCTCGATCCCGGGACTCTGGGATCATGACCCTGGGATTCGGGCAGTCTCGCCCAACCAGCTGAGCCACCCAGGCGCCCGAGGAAGGGCTTTTAATTAAGAATCAAAGTAAGACTGGTACAAACCCAACCTCTAGCCTCCTTGGCAGGCAGGGCTGAGAGAAGGAGCCCCACCTTGGACAGGAAGGCACACAGTAGGAGCTCAATAATGATTTGCTGAATGAATGCTTTGGAAGACCAATGTAGAGACAAGAATCTTGATATCTGGCAAAGACTGCACAGGATGAAAAAAGCTTCCGGGGCACCTGGGTGGCTCAGTGGGTTAAAGCCTCTGCCTTCGGCTCAGGTCATGATCCCAGGGTCCTGGGATCGAGCCCCGCATCGGGCTCTCTGCTCAGCAGGGAGCCTGCTTCCTCCCCTCTCTCTCTGCCTGCCTCTCTGCCTGCTTGTGATCTGTCAAATAAATAAACAAAAAATCTTAAAAAAAGAAAAAACCTTCCATGGCAATAGAAGGGAAGACATTTATGATTTTCTTTTTAAATTATAAATGTTATTGGGAGGCCACCATAGGGACAGAAAAATATAGAATTTCCTCTTCAGAGTCTTAGGAGAGAAAAAAAATGAGAGAGTTACCTTCCTGGGGTTAAAGAAGCAGGAACAGAAATAGTTTAATAATATTGCATGGCTCCTTCCAGATTGAGGCACTGATTTCCCCATTGATTTGGGGTGATTTTTCCCTATCTTGTCTAAGTGAGCAGCGGAATAAATTGAATCTCTCAGTTCAAGGGATAAAAGGTGCTATACATTCCCACAGATTCTAGGTGAAATGACACAATGCACAAGAAATTGGTCCACAAACCACGCACAAGCCATGCACCTAGGCGGGTTCACACATCATTTTTGGAGTTAAAAAGAGCTCACTGTGCCACTGTTCTGGGAGATTTCTTGGCCAGTGCTCCCAAACTGCCTCCTCCAACTAACGGCCTCGTTGGATCCAAGAGATGAGCTGGAGGCAAGGAGAGGAATGATTGCAGCTTGGCACTCCTTGCCAGCATCGATGTGTTTTTCAGGGGTAAGTTCTCCAAGAAGCAATTATGTTAAATCAATCACCAGGAAATGAGGTCTTCATAATGATAGCTGTGACTTTGATTTCAAATATGGTGCCAGTCAGAATGAGGGCTTTTGTTCCTTTGTCAAAATGATCATTTATCCAAAGTTCTAAGACAACAATACCCTCAACCCATCTTCCCCACTCCCATGTTCCCCCCCAAAAAATAAGAGGAAAAAGGAAAAAGAAACCAATGCTATTGAATAAAAGCATGTGGACCACAGCAGCTTGATAGAGAAGTAAGCTCCTTGCCCAGCTATGCTACACAATTTGTTCTTTAAATCACATTCCCACTAGACGGCTTGAGAATCTTATGTCAGAAGAATAATGGGTACAGAGGGGCGGCAGGGGAGCTTTACTTTGCTGTCAAAACCCACAACACACATATGAGAAAAACCATGGTTAAAAACAGACTAACTTTAGGGGTGCCTGACGCTGCAGTTGGTTAAGTGTCCGACTCTTGGTTTCAGCTCAGGTCATGATCTCCAAGTCCTGGGATCGAGTCCCACATCTAACTCCAAGCTCAGCAGGGAATCTGCTTGGGATTCTCTCTCTCCCTCTCCCCACCACCACTCACGCTCTTTCTCTCTAATAAATAAATAGTCTCTTAAAAAGAAGAGGGAGATTACCTTTACAAAGACAGTTCTAAACCTTGATGCCACTATTCTAATGGGCTGTTAGGAAGCAGAAGGGACCAAAAGACAGAAATGCGGCTGGAAAAGTCACTTCGCATTCGAGAGCCGGAAAGTGAGCTGTCTTAGGCAACAGGGCACATGCGACCCGAGTAAGTATCTTGTTTTCCTTTTAGATGTGTCCTAAAGACCTGCCACATACCAGGCACTGTTTCAGGGATATGAAGACAGCCAGGACACAGCACTGAACTTCAAGAACCACATTGACTGAGAGCGATAAGAGAATTCATCGAGCGCGACACAAAACTCCCAATGCTAATAATACAGCGAGGGAATGTCCAACTAGAAGAGTAGGCTGATGCCTGAGGCTGAATGAGTCAGAAAAGCCCCACAGAGAAGGGATATTTGAGCTGAGTCTCGAAGAATGACTGGAATTTCCAAACCAGGGGTGGATGAGGGAGTACAGGGAGAGAGGGAGTCCCCAGGTAGGGTGGGGGTGGGGCCACAGAAGATGCACCTGGGGTGAAGGGTGAAGGCAGGTTGGGAAAGCCTCCTGGGCAAAACTGGGATCCGGGCTTGATCCTATTGGCAGCAGGGACAGGTGTAGGATCTAGGGAGTACTGTAAACGAGAGACTGTGTCCACCCTACTGGCCACCCCATCCCCCGGAACCTAGCACCGTGCCTGAACAAACACCCATATCTTTGCTCAGTTGACTAAAAACAGAAGACTGTTTCTCTGGCTATTTCAAGGCAAACACAGCAAGCAGTTGTGGGGAATGAGGTGGGCATGTGAAGGGATAGGCGGATGGCAGGGAAAGCTGGGGGTCTCCTGTGGGATGGAGGGAAGCCAGCCCTTAGTGCACGGGGAGAAGAAAAGCTCCCTGACCTGGCTTGAAAACTGTCCACGTGGATTAAAGACGTCTCCCCACGTGCTGTTTCTATCCAGAAAAGCCCCTTTCTACCCTTCCTCTGAAGAGAGGCAAAGGATGTCAGCTGCCAAGGCACCACTATCCAGAACAAATCCTCCCTTTCTGGTTTCCTCTGTCTTTCACCCAGTCAGTGACCCCCACCACGGCAGCTATGAGTTCAAGGAAAGAAAATTCCATTTTGACATTAGCTTTAGCAAAACCCGGTTGAAAATGTTCAAGAAACTCTTTCTCTGTGAAGAATGGTTGGAAAGGGGCATTTTATTTTACCAACTACTGTAGTTATATGAAAATTGCTAATATAGATCATACACAAATTGCTATGGGGGGGGGAGAATTAGTGTTATTAGTGCTTAATAAAGTGCTCATAATTCCAAAGCCCTATTAAAGATTTAAATTTTTTTTGTGTGTGTGTGTGTGTGTGTGTGTGTGTGTGTGTGTGTGTATGCAGTCTCCGGTGAATCTAACTTTTTTACGGTACTACGAAAACTCAGCTTTCAAGTTAGGTGATTTTTCAAGAGAGAGAATTTCTACCACAAATTATCAGGAATTTGCTCAGTAAATGTTTATCAGTGCTGTGCCCCACACAGCAGAAGATGTATAAACATCAAGCTGCTCCTTTCATGAAGAGTTCCCAGAGGGGGCACAGCTGTATTTTTAAGAATTTATAACACAGTCATGGGGCACTGGGTGGCTCAGTCAGTCGGACAGCCGACTCTTGATTTTGGCTCAGATCATGATATCAGCGTTGTGAGATCGAGCCCTGTGTCAGGCTCCACACTCAGCAGGGAGTCTACTTAAAAGTCTCTCCGTCTACCTCTGCTCCGCCCCTGCCCCACACATGCTCACGCACTCTCTAATAAATAAATCTTTAAAAACAAAATAAAATTCACAACACACTTGTTAGTTGTAATAACAGAAGTAGAGACAGAGAAGAGAAAGGGATCAGGTCTGCCTGCTCATGGGACTGAGAGAAGGAAGGGGTTCATTGGGGAGATGACGCTCAAGCAAAGCCCTGATAGCCCACTCCAAGAACACATATTGGGAAAGGATAAGACCATGGGAACCATCTTGGAAGCTACTGGATCATTCCTGAGAGAGAAGCCAGAGGCCTGAACTGTAGGAAATCCAATGAGGAGAGTGAGGGACAAGAAGCCATCTGCACTATACTGACCAGTATGGGAATCACCAGCCGCACACAGCTGTTTAAGTAGAAAGTCATTAAACTAAATGACACTGGGGTGCCTGGGTGGCTCAGATGGTTAAACATCTGCCTTTGGCTCAGGTCCTGATCCCTAAGTTCTGGGATCAAGGCCTGCATTGGGCTCCCAGCTCAGCGGGGAGCCTACTTCTCCCTCTCTCTCTTCCCCTAGTGCGCTCCCTATCTGTCTCTTTAAAAACAAAACAAAAAAACCTAAATGACATTGAATTTCAATGAGTCACACCAGGTACACTTCAAGCGCTCAGGGGCCCCACGTGGCTGGTGGCTCCCATATTGGTCACGCGGTTAGAAAGCATATCTATGAGCCCACAAAGTTCTACGGAACAGAGCTGATCTAGAAGAGCCGAGGGTTGCAGGCTTGAGACAAACAGGTGAATGTGGGTGGCATAAATCTGAGCAAACGCCAGGGAAGCCATGGGTATGGAGTAGCTGGTGAGCCCTGCTTTGGACAAGAGGAGTTTGACGCAAGAGTCTGGGTGTCCCGGAGATGCCCGACAGACAGGTGGAAACAGGCGTGTGACACTCAAGAAGCGTGGGCTGGCAACGGAGCTGGAAGGGAATGCGTTCTGAGAGCAGATGAAGGATCTGGCATGGGAAAGATTTTACCCAAGAGGGCAGAGGATGGAGCCAGGTGGGGGCTGAAGGCTACATTTAAGGAACAGATGGGAGGAACAGGGTCCAGAGAAGGACAGGACGCCATGGAAAAACAGAGCAGTGGGAGAGAGCAGGAGGAAAAAAAAAAAAGGTACCTGTAAAGTCAAGGCTGGAGAATTTTATGAGAAAGAAGAATAAAGAGCCAAGCAAACCAAATGCAGCAGAAAGTCGAACAACGCCCTGGAAAGCATCCACTGCATCTAGCAATTAAAAAATCACCTTAGTAACAGCAGCTCCAGCGGACAGATGGTGGAAAGACAACTAAGCTGATAACCACAAAGGAAATGTTCGTTTCGGAAAGGCAGCCTTTAGAACACATGGGGACACATAGGGCATTTCTGAGTGGCTGAAGAACCCGATCTCATGGGTGCAGAATTGAACAGGACAGTTCAGGTCCCCGGGGAACCCGCTCCTTGTTATACCACTGGTTTTAGGGAAGGAGTGTTCTGTCATTCATGTCAGCATTTTAGGATAGCCCCAGGGGGTCCCCAAAAGAGGGAAGAAGTAAGTTACTGGGCTTCTCTCCTTACCCAAACCAAACCCAAGAATCCCACTGAAAAACACAGTGAAAACCTGCTGTGGCTTAGAGGCAGGGATTCGATTTCACTGGAAAGCTCTTGAGCTTGGCAAAGAAAAAAAACACACACACACACAGAAGTATACACACCAATATACACAGTCACACACACAGAGGCACACATATGGGCATGTGTACACACTGGTGTGCACACACATATACTCACTCAATATTTACATATGAACATGTGTGTGCACGCATAAATGTATACCATGTTCATGAACACACATCTTCATACATGTGTGTACATTTATGCACATCCGTGCAACACATGCACACATTCTACACAGACGTGCACACCTGTGCTCAGGCACATCCATGCGTGTATACCAGCACTTGCACACGTGTACACATATGCACCTATGGCTGTGTACGCACATTCATGTACACACACGCACACGGGCATATATGCACATGCACATTTTCCCTCCTTGCTCCCTTTCCTCCTCTGCTGAGCCGGGTCAAGAAGGCAAATCTGACTCCTGAGCCAGCCCTCTCCTCCACAGCAGCTGCTCGGCGCCCTGGGCAGTGACTGCGGGGAGAAAGTGGGCGGGTTTCGTGCCAGGGCGGGAGATGACATTTCGCGGACGATGCCAGGCCCAGGCTGGACTGGTGTGCTGAGGGTCCAGAACTGCCTCTGTAAAAGCCACTTTGTCAAATTCCATCAGCCCCCAGAAGTGAGCTGTACTCTCTCTGGGATCCGCAGATACTCCAGTGGCTTTCTACAAACCCAAACACGCAAGGAGAACCATAGGGAGCACAGTGCCCTGCGATGAACCGCACCACGCTGCACAGAGCCTGGGGTTCAAAGAGTCCCTGTGGCCTGAGCTTCCCAAATTGGATCCCACTTGGCTTTCTCATCCTCAAACTAACTGCCACAACCAGTATCACTTCTTTCTTTTTCCCTTAAATCCCATGTCCTTTGTGTCAAACCCTAATTCAAGGAGGGGAGGCTAGAACCTCACAGAGAGGCCAGGGTCTGGCTGTCTTGATGGTCTCGTTTCCCCTTGTCAGGTTAAGGGCACACCCCCCCCTCGCCTACAGTCCCCACCCACACAGCACTAGTCTCAGCACAGGGAGGATGATGACCGGCAAAACAGGGACATCCCAAGCTCTCACAGGACTAGGTCCAGGAGGGGAGCTGGCCACCAAGCCACAGGTCTGACGGGCCTCTGCTCTGTGAGCATGGTGGGGGAGGCGCGGCGGGGCAGGGAGGTTGAGGGAGGATGGCCCGTCATGTTCTCGGAGACAAGCGTTTGCCCCTCCAGTGGGTCACTGGGGCAGAGAAGTCCGTGAAGGAGGAACAAGCCCGTGGATGGCCAGAGGGAAGTGCGAGCTCAAAAGCTCTCAAAAGGAAGGTTCTGGGCATGTTTGATGACCCACATGGCCTGGTGAAGGTGGGAGGAAGGACGGAGGGCAGGGTCACTCACTGCAAAGAGGCTAAAGGGGAGGAACCCAACACTAAGGACTTGGAAGCCTACATCTAGGTGCAGCCTGGTTTGCATCTTTCTGGGGTCACTACGGTGGCTGGGCAGGGAACCGGCCAAGGGAAGGAAGGGGTGGACAAAGAGTGGGGGAGGAGGGAGGTACTGTGCTCCAGGACACAGAAAGGGGGGTAAGTAACTGGGAGCAATTATGTAGGGACAGCCTTACCATTATTGGTGATCATTAATACAACAATTAACAACAGAATCCCCACTTCCGGGTGTTTCGGAGTGACTGCCACGACAGTGGACGCTAATTACAGAACAGCAGCAATTACAGGGTGTGGCAGGAGGTCCCAGCACCAACGAAAATCCATCCGATTATCAGCAATACTGATGAAACTGGAAAAACAGAGTTCAAGCAAAGCTGGAGAGAAAGCTTTCCCCTTGCAGATTTATGAGAATGGAGGCTGAAAGCCAACAAGGTGGCCTGAGTGGCCGGAATTCCAGTGTGGGCCAGGACCGGGGGTGACACCCTCTACTGCAGCTAAGGCCCATTGTGATCCGTACGTGGCTCAGCGTCCAATCTCAGGGCGATCAGAGGCTTGTGCTGCCACGAAAGCAGTGGCACACTGTGGCAACAAGAGCCCTACCTCCTTGGGCTGGGGGCAAAGAAGACAGGACGGGACGTGCACGGACTCTGTGTACCGGAAGTGGAGGCCTGGCGGAGGTGCAGGGGGAAGACCGCTACCCAGATGGCGGGGCTGGGACGCGGGCCGGAGACAGGAGGCACCAGTTTGCAGCAGACGTGAGCGTGACAACGCAGTCACTGTCTTCACCACTAGACTGTATGTCCCGGGAGGGCAGGGCCCCGTCTGTATTTGCACACTAACATACTCCCAGCACATGGCATTAGGCCTTCTTGATAAACAGCGGCTTTAGGGGGTCCCCCCCAAACTCATGTCCATAGGGGGCTTCCCATGTGACCGTATTTGAAAACATGGTCTTTGCAGATGTCATAAAGATGAGGTCATGCTGGAGCAGACGGGGCCCTAAATCCACTGAGTGTGTCCTTGTAAGAAGATGAGACACACAGGGGAGATGCCATGTGAAGACAGAAGCAAGAGATGGGAGTGACACACCTACAGGCTAAGGACCACCGAGAGTGTAGGGAGCCACCAGAAAGGAAGGATCCTCCCTTGCAGCCTACACAGACAGCGAGGATGGCCCCACTGCTAGCTTGATTTTAGAGTTCTGGCCTCCAGAACTAGGAGAATATAAATGTCTGTTTTTGAAATGTGTCCAGTTTGGGGTAATCAGTTACAGCAGCCCTAGGAAACTAACACAGCGGCCCGGGGAAGTGAATGAATGAACAAGGAGCAAAGGGATGGGAAGGCCGGTCCATGCTAACATGCCAAGGACAAGGACACGCAGATTGCAGCACGGCCCACGCTCTGCAAGCCCGTAAGAGAAATACTTAGCATGCAGCTAGGGAAAGTAACCGAGACCGTGTGGTATTAGCTGGACAGTTGCTCTCTGCTGGCCGGCACTCTTCCTCCCAGGAGGGACACTCAGCAAGACCCAAGACCCTTCCCTGGCACTCACGCTCTCTCCCCTTGGCCACTGGATCCTGGGGAGGATCCAGACTTAAAATAGGCAGAGGAACCTGAGAATCATTTTGTCGTTTCCCCCTTATTAAGAATAGCATATTGTGGTCAGGAGTGGGTTGAGAAGGAGGGTCATTAAGAAGCTCTGTCGACATACACAGGAAGGGGGCACGGAGGGGGCAGGTCTCACTCTTTGGCTGGACATTCCACAACAAAAACCCATTCCTGCCCCTGGTGCTGGCGGACGTCTTTCCAATCTGTAATCTATCCCAATCTGTAATATCGCCCAGCTGCTACGATGCCTCTTGTCAAGCTTGAGAAAAAGAACTGGAGCTCGCTCGTGCCCTGCAAGGCCACTTGTGACGACCCCAGCCTCTCCAGAGGCTTTGATTGCTGGACCGCGGCCCCGGGAGGCTGAGCCAGCCCCCAGCACAAAGCGCCAGCCAAACCTCAGGGCCCCCAGCAGCCACGAGAGCTCCTGGAGCATAGGAGCACCACATCATTTATCTTCATGGCCTTCTTCCCATTACATCTGAAGGGGGCAGTGGAGGAGGGAGCAGATAATGGAGGGAAACAATCAGAATTCTTCAAAGTAATTGGGCTTTATAGGTTTTTTTCTATCTGTCTTTAAAGATTTGTGTGCCTGGAGGAATAGGGGACATCCTGAGGTCTCGATAACCAGCCTCCTTCCAGAGCCCCTAAATGCAGCCACTCTCACCCTAAAACCACTGGCCTGCCTTCTTCTGCACCCCTGCCTTGTATAGCATGGGAGCCCGTGAGCTCCCAGGCAGGAAAACATGCAGCCGACCCCGACTCCTGTCGCTGGGTACGGCAGCAACAGACACTGGTCACTCACCTAGCACATGCCGGGCACAGGGGACCTCGAAAGGACGAAGACACAGCTTGGGCCTTGCTGGGGAGAGGGAGGATAATGGTGGAGCAGGGACTAGGGAAGGCTCCATCTGAAGAGGCAATAAGCAAGTCGGGGGACAGTAAGCCCAGGAAGAATTTTCCAGAAATACAGGTGCTACATCAACTGAATGCTTGTGTCTTCCCCCTCCCCCAAATTCAGGCGTTGAAACCTAATTCCTAACGTAGTGGTAAGAGGAGGTGGGCCCTTTGGGAGGTGATCGGCTCCACCCTCAAGAATGGACGTGGGGTCCCTATGAAAGAGACCACCGAGGAGCCCCTGAGCCTCTTCTGGCAGTCTCCAAAACTGTGCGAAGTAAGTCTAGTGTCTATGAGAAATGCAAGCCCGTGGTATTTTCTTACAGCTGCCTGAACCGAGACAGAGGGAGAAAGAATGTTCAGGCGAGGGAACCGGATACCTACTCTACTGGAATTTCCTCATCCAGTGACCAGAATAGGGAACACTCCACCAAAGTTTTATCCTTCTAAGGTGGTGGTGGTCCCCAAAAACTTGATTGGAAAACAAAAGAAGAGGGGACTCCCCATAAGCTAACTTAGCAGGATTCCTTGCCCAAACCGGGCTCAGCAGGCCAAGCACATTCAATGGTCACTAACTAAATTTCTGTCATGGAGGGGAGCCTTTGTCGCCCATCTTCAGGACTTCGTACTCTGAGTGGCCCAGGCAGGGAGGAGTGGCCACGGACAGCAGAGAAACACAGCAGTGGCTGATCCCACTCTGGGTCACAGAGGCTCCTGGGGCCGCGGGAAAGCCAGAGGCTGCAGCGGACCAAGCCCTAGCTTCTCATCCCATCCTTCGCGAGCTTCTGCCACTATGCTCCACTTCTGTGCAGAAAGCCACAGCCAGCGTGTTCTGCGGACGGCCCAGCAATCACAAGTGGGGTTGGGAAGGAGTCATTTCCCCAGAATTCTGCTCCCCGCTCCCATCTGTCGCTCTGCACAGCACCAAAGTCTGGACCAACAGGCCTGGGCACAGGAGCCACACCAGACTGCCCACGCAGAGGGGACAGAACCTCAGCTGGAGCGTAGCATGCTCCCCTTTCCCGACTGCCCGCCCCGCTCCCCCCTCCTCGCCATGAATAAGACTCCCCCAGACTATACAGAAGGCACCTCTGCCGAGAGGGAGGCCAAGCAGTGACTGTGCCCAGCTGGCCCTCAACTGTCCCACGGACGGCACTGCCCTGGATCCCACCCCCAGCTCTGCCAGCTTTCTCTGTGTCACCTGCCACCTACACACCTGTACATCTAGATGCTTCATGCTTGTTCAATACAGGGGCATGCTGACCCCGTACGCGTCTTCAGAAAAATCATTGCAACACGAGGCTGCGGTCCATGTAGAGCTGTTTACAAAAGGCACTGCAAATATTCCGGGGTCTTCTCTACAGGGAGCAACTCGGGAGCAGGAGCACAGGCCTAGCAGGGGGCATGCCCCCAGGAAAGGTTTCTCGGGGTCGATGGAGCAGGTGCAAAGGCCCGCCTCTGCAGACGCAGGGTCTCAAGCCAGCCTCCAGCTCCGAGTCACCCCAGTTCTTTGCCTTGGATCAGATTCTCCTCACCTAACCCCAGCAGATGCTACTTGGCTCTGCTCTTAAATTTCATTGTCCAAGACCAGGACTTCTGTGCCTCTTTTAGCCCCCCCTGCTGCTGGCCACGCAGTTTCTGTGCTACTCACACTTCATCTCAGCCCCAACCCTGTGACCAGCACTCCTGGCATCAGGAGTGAGAATGTCTCAGTACAGAAAGCCTCTGTCTGGCTGTGAGAGCAGACACAAAGGGCCACAATGGGAGATCCAGCCAGAGGACACCTAGAGGTTCCTTTAAGTCACAGGAGAAAGAGATCAGATCCAAAGAGGTCAGGGATGCAGAAGCAAGCAGACGGGAAACCGGCTGGGGGTTTGTATCCAGGGCTCCGTCTGGGAGTCCAGACGAGAAGGAGAAGGGGTCGGCCAGAGGTCTGAGCCACCAACAGGCAGGAAGGGCCAACGCATCTGACCGAGTCAGGAAAGATACCTGGGCATCACGGGTGAGAATGTCCCCCCTGCCTTTGGAAGCAGCACCATCTCCTAGACTCCCTTCCTGCCCAGTCGCAGGGCTCTGCCACATCTGAGCCTGTGGGAGGAGAAAGTGGACAACCGCCAGAGCAGGGAGGGCACTGGGAGGTCGGTGCCAGGAGATTCCAGGGCAGGCGCCTGGAAGGACGTCCACGCCAAGTGTGCTTCAGTCGGCCTGTTGTGCTGCAAGAGATCACGCACTGAATCCTGCCGACTCCAACTGAGGACAGAAGGCAACTGAAACAGACCTTGTTTATTGAAACACGGCTTTAATGGGTAACTCAGCAGAATATCCACTGGCAGAGCTTCCCGAAATAAAGCTCATTAAAAGGCCTCAAATCAAAATCCAGTTATGTCCCAGAAAATCCTTCCCCTCTACAGCAAGCTTTACAGATCGCTGCCGTGTTTCTTTTCTTCTTCCTCATTAAGTTTCGTGGGAGACCCGTCAAGTAAACGTGACAGGGTAACTCCAAACCACCCTTCAGCAGTGCCCCCCAGCCAGCTCCAGCACCTGAAAGCCAAGGCTGCCTGATCGAAACACCTGCTCCTGCCTGAGAAAGCTCTGACAGCCAATCCCACCACAGGGCAAGAGAGAACCTTCCAGAAGCATGAAGATGGGCTGATTGGAGTCCCACACTCACAGGAGCAGGGATGTGTGCAGGGGGAAGCTGGCATTTAGGAAACAGTGATATTTCTCGGGTTTCCGCTCAGCAGCTCTCTCCTGCTCACTGCTCCTGGTCCTGCTAGGGTTGTGGAAGGAAAACACTGTCAGAATAGAATGACTCAGGCAGATGGCATTAGACCTCCTTCCTACGCAGAGCCGGCAGAACCCAAGAGGAAACCGGTGCCCATGTTTCTGCCTCACACCCATTCCAGAATAGCTGTCCTTTCTCCCCTCCTCCCTCAGAACAACGAACGGATCCAACTGCTCCCATCACACCTCCGCTCAGAGGCTTCAGGTCCGCTCCCCCGTAAGCAGGCCTATCTCCTCTGCAGATAGAGACAACAGCCCCATGTGACCTGCAGCCCCCCACATCCCAGAGCAGAAAGCTCTGCACACAAGTCCCATGCACAGAAGAAAGGGGAGAAGGAGCAGACTGGCTAATCAGCCAGGATCCTGGCTCTCACCTGTTTCACCTGTTCCTCTCTCCTGGATCTGTCGCAGGCAAGACCCCTCCTCTGGCGTCCAGGCTTGTCCCTGCTGTGGCTGTCTCACTGAAACCCGAGGCTTCCGTGGCCAGACCCCCAGGTCAGGTGCTTTCTGCCTGCTGGGATATTAACTACCCAGCCTAACAAGTCCACAGGTGTGAGTGGGAGGAACCTAGAAGCCTCCAACCTTTCTCGAATAGGAACATTTTAAGACTATTCTTCTGGAGACAGAAGACAGGAGGAGTCATGGGAGAGAGATTTCAGGGTAGGTCAGGGCTTAGAGCCCCCTGCAAATCCCGGTTGCAACCTGCGTCCCATAAGGACAGGGCCAGGCTCGACACCTTAGAACCTCAACAATATGATTATACCAGACCAAGAGAGTCCATGGTTAGCTATGAGACACGACCACACTGTCTCTGCCAAGGGGAGAAGAATCCTCCAGAGACCTCTGGCTGTGCAGGCTTGTTCTCGATAAAAGCAGACCCACGCAGGTCATCAAGGTAAAAAGGTCTCTGAAGAAGTGTCTATGTCTCATGGAAATGACCACCAGTGTCCAGGAAGGGAGGGAACGGCCAAAGGACGATACCAGGTGGGTGCGACACAACACAGAGTACGGGGACCCCAGGATAGCGACTTGCAGCCATCATTCGTCATTGTGGGTGAGATTTGTGCCTGTGAGATCTGAGGGGTCAAAGTGTCCATCGTAGTCAGCAATGACAGTGACAAGTGATCACAGGGTGGCTGAAGGAACAAACGTTCATCTCTCATACTTCTGGAAGCTGGAAGTCCAAGATCAAGGTGCCGATCTGGTTCTCGGTGAGGGCCCTCTTCCTGGTTTGCAGACGTTCTTTTCTTTTCTTTTTTTTTTTTTTTAAGAGAGAGACAGTGTGCACTGGGGGGCAGGTGGGAGGAGCAGAGGGAGAGAGAGAGAACCCCAAGCAGGCTCCATGCTCAGCATAGACCCCAAGGCGAGGCTTGATCCCACAACCCCGAGATCAGGATCTGAGCCAAAATCAAGAGTTGGACGCTTAATTGACTGAGCCCCCCCAACACCCCCCAGACATTGTCGTTACACCTTCACGTGGTAGAGGGCAGAGAGAAAAGCAAGCTCTCTCTTGTATCTTCTTAAGAGCACTAATCCCATTGTGAGGGTTTCACCCTCATGACCTACTTACCTCCTAAATGCCAATACTACGAAAATGGGGACCGGGGTTTCAGTATATACATTTTGGGGGATACACAAACATGCAGTCCAGAATGGTGGCAGATTTCATTCTGGGGTAGAAGACCCACGCTGATCCACGGCCAGATCTACTAAAGCACGAACAGATGCTCACCAGAGAAGTTCCCAAACTTTAAACAATGACTAGGGATGTCTTCACATTCTCCAAGCCACGGGAGACCAGTCAGGACACGTATCCACCATCTTATCCACATATATGGGACCCCTGAGCTGAACCGAGGTGTCTCATCAACTAGCATCCAATGGAAGGTTCTCCATGGAACATACTCTGGGAAGACCAACTTGGAAAATGATAAAGGAAGAGCTCGTCCAGATTCACAAGCTGGGCTTCAAAAGTCCAGTAACTGTCCCAGATCCTAAGGGGACAAAACTGTATATCTGGCTATGTTTTAGGGGAGAGGGTCTGCAACATCCATGAGTCTCTCCACAGGGCCAAACTGGCAGAGAAGAAAAGCCACTGATCTGGGCCAAATTCTGTACTTGCAAATTAAGGAAACTGAGGTCCACGGAGCGACTTTACTCAAGCATCTTTGGCGGTTGCTGCAGGAGGTTGGACTAGAACCCGAGTCTCCTGGTTTCTTCACCTCCGTTCTCTGCAGCACACCCTACCAGCCACGCCTCCCACTGTGTCTCTGCGGGACTTTTACTCCCAACGCGATACAGATTCTTCTCGCTCGCTTAACATGTATTCAAAGCCGTTTATTAAATAGATAACAGAGTAATTGCACCATTAGGAACAGATATTCCCCACTCATGCAAGATAGAGTGCCACCTCCCCCATCATATAGATTTGGAAATTGAGCATTTTTTCAAAACCTCTCCACTGAAACACTGTTTGTAAACATCCCATGCTCTCTGTCACCTCGCACCTCAGTACCTTGCTGTGTTCTGGGAAGAACTGAGATCATAGTAGATATTGTACAGAAAAGACAGTGAATGAACCAGACTGGTCTTTGAGTCCTACACTCAGTCACTGAACAAAGATTCCCTGAGCACCTACTATGCATCAAGCACTCCTCCAGGCCCCAGGATATGAAATGAAAAATAAAAGGTGGATAGACAGGACCCTCATCCTCAGGGAACTTAACATGCTCATAGGGGAGGTGGACAGAAGGTCAGTAAATAAATAACCAAGACTGTTTCAGGAGAATAAGGACTGAGCGAGAAACAGGTTAACATAGAGAGATGGCACATGACATAGGAGCTAATGTATAGGAAAGGAAGGGGAGCCAGCCATGAGAAGGATGGAGGGCCAGACCTTCTAACCAGAGGGCCCAGCATGTGCAAAGGCCCCGTGGTGGGAATGAGCTCGGTGTTTTGCAGACCAGAAAGAAGGCCAATATGGCTGGAGCAAAGTGAGTGGAAGAGAGAGGGTGTAAGCCGAGGCTGGACAGGCTGCTTAGACCCAGAGCGCACAGGGCCTCAGAGGCCCGGAGAAGGAGCTTGGCTCTGGGAAGGAAGAACGCAGAGAGTGTTAGCACTCAGTCACCTCCATAAATTAAAATCCCACCAGGACTAATGAGGCACACCACTCCCCACGGCCACCCACATCAGCCTTTCTCCAGCCACTACCACTCCAGCCCCATTCCACATCACACCCCCACTAACTCACATGCTAGCACCTTGTTAATCTTGGCAGTGGACAAAAGCTGAGACAGTCTGATAAGCAGCTACATACCAGGGGCCCAGATGGTCCCAGTGGCCCGGAACTGCTCTTACCAAAGTGGCTCCTATTCACACCTTTGTGACTGTTGTTTTAAGTAGGCTCCATGCCCAGCATGGAGCCTGACGTGGGGCTTGAACTCACAACCCTGAGATCAAGACCTGAGCTGAGATCAAGAGTCAGGTGCTCAGCCGACTAAGCCACCCGGGTGCCCCCCACTTTGTGACTGTTTTAACTAAAATGCCCTGAATTCTTTTTTTTTTTTTTTTAGTCTGCTAAGCAGACATTTTTCAGAAACCTCCACTGTCTCCTTGTGCAAACATAAACCAGCCACCTACACCCACATAACCATATGCTGAAGTCTGGTGCCACCGAATGAGAGCCGCACGCACATATCTGGCCTCACCCAGGAACACTCGCACGCCCAGAGATCCAGCTTTGTGCTTTTCAAAAGGGGATCGCGGGCAGGAACCACTCCATCCTTTGGAATAGGAATTTCTGTTCAGTCAATTAGCAAGCCCTGAAGTTAACTGCATTTGAACGCTTCATTAATCTTAATACTACATTTTATCTCCAAGACATGACACGCTGTAAGCTGCACCCACAGTCACATGCACACTCGAAACCTTACAGCAGGAGGGGAAAACAGACCTTACAACGTTATGTGATCACCTGAACCATAAACATAACCACGCGTCACTGATTCCTGCCACACTGGCTGAGGCACACCTCCAGGCTCGTGCAGGTGTCTCCGGAAGTCCCAGGCCAGCCCCAGGAGCTGCACCGAGGTCCCGTCACTGTGGAGGCGGCAAGCACTACGGCTTCTTTTTCCTTCCCAGTCCGCCCATCTGGGCCTCGTGCATGAGACGCAGCCACGTCCAGCTGACCCTGCAGGAGAAGCTCAGCCAGCAGCCACAGTGACTTCTCAGGATGTTACTCCCATCTCACATGTCTCTTCCCATCCTCTCTCTTTCTCTCTCTCTCTCCTTTGTACTTGGGAAGGAATGCAACAGTCTGAACTGGACTAGGAGCCAGGTTCAAGGGACAGAGCCCAAGAGCCCACCTGCGCCCGGCCACTGAGACTGTCCTCCCAGGTCCGTGTGCACCTGGCTTCTCTTCACCAAGCACACGCTCTCCCAGAGGCTCTCCGTCCCCTCTGCACCTCAACGCACCTTTATTTTATGCAGTATGTCAATCCCATTTGACGTGCCATCGGTCATGGAAGACAAAGATTAAGTTCAGAGATGCTAAAAATACAAAAAAGAGGGGTCTTCGAGTCTGCAAACTGCGGTACCTGGCAAGTGCTGTGCTAGTCCCTTTACAAATTTTACCGATGTCCCAGTGCAACACGTACTATTTTCCTATCTGTTAAGTGAAGACACGGCCAGAATTCCAAGAATTCCCATCTAGGACTGTCTAAAAGGCTCCCACATCAGCACGCTACCGGATTTTACGACGACAGGCAGGACAAGAAGCTCTCACCCTCTCTCGCCATCTACGGGGCTGGGCGGCACAGCCAAGTAATTATTCGGGTCTCAGATGACAACAGAAGCATCTGGCCAGCATCAGAAGCAGTGCCGCCAACAAATTTCCAAACGCCCAGAGCGGAGTCTCGCATTTATGATCCTAAGACACTTTACAGCCTCCTCTCACTTCAACAGACAACCATTCAGGTGGATTTAATGATCCAAAACACACTGTGCTCTGGGCTGGAAGTGAGATTTAGAAACAACAGGTGCATGGTTCCTTGTCAATCTTAAAACACATCCTTTTTATAAAAGAATTAACAAAGGAGAAAGTCCCAGAAGGTCTGGTGGGGTAGAGCACTGTAGAGGGTGAGAAGAGAGAGGTCTTTTTGTTTTTAAAGGTTTATTTATTTATTTTAGAGAGAGTGTGCATGTGCAAGCGGGGGGTGGGGCGCAGAGGGAGAGGGAGAGACATCCCCCAACCGACTCCCCAGACAGCATAGAGCCGTATGCGGGGCTCAATCTCAAGATCTTGAGACCATGACCCGACTGAAACCAAGAGTCAGCAACCAACCGACTGAGCCACCCAGGCACCCCGAAGAGAGATGTCTTGAGAAAAATAAACACCCACTGCACTGGGTACCTTCACAAACATGAATATGCAACCATTCCCTCTTTCTTCTCACTTTATACTGAACACTGAATAGTCCTGGTCATAGATTCTAATTTGTATTCGTAATTCCTCCATCCTTCCCTTTGCAAGGGGGGGAATTATACATCCCCATTCAATGCCGCCACTTGCCTTCGTCCCACTGTCAAGGCTGGGCACATGAGTTGCTGGAGCCAATGACCATGAGTGGATGCGAAGGTCACGGCCTCCAAGTGGAAGGTATAAGAGGGACGGCCAGGTGTGACCAACAGGGGCTGCTCCCGGCACCCCGAGAGTCTCAGAATAAGAATTCAGGCAGAGCAAAACCACACCCAGCCACACACACCTGTAAGCCATGTTGTTCCAGCATGGCTGACTGCATAGCTTTGGGGGAAAAGGTCGAAGAACAGAGCACCAGGAATGTGACTTGGTCATGATGCATTTGACAAAGTGCTACAAGAAAGAGAAGAGCTCGGAAAAGGGGATCATCCCATTTCCAGTAGGGGAGAGAGAAGAAAAGGAAATCTAGACAATTTGGAACTTGGAAGATTGGAAGCTGCAACTGCTTCTCGTCTCTTATCAATAAAGACAAAAGAAAGACAGTCAGCCTCTGAAGGGAAGACCACGGAAGACCTAGGCTCAGGACACACACCAAACCAAGGGCATATGAAGATCTCTAAATGGATTAAAACACACCTCCACCCACCCCACCCCCAGCGAATCCTTCTACAAATGGACAAAATGTCCAGAGGAAGAGCAATTTGTGACCTAGCTCAAAGTGCCTGTAATTACATCTAGAGAGAGAGAGATGTCTGGAAAAGGATTGTGGGTGTGGCGACTGGCCCATGGAAGAACTGAAATGAAATGACACTAAAACCCGAAAATGACTTAGATATTATATATATTATATAGATAATTATATATATATATTACCAAGAGAGACACCACCCTGGCATAAGAGACTGTGACCACTGGACACCTAAAAATAACTTTAGGGGGTTGCTGGGTGGCCCAGTGGGTTAAAGCCTCTGCCTTCGGCTCGGGTCATGATCCCAGGATTCTGGGACCGTGCCCCACATCGTGCTCTCTGCTCAGCATGGAGCCTGCTTCCTCCTCTCTCTCTCTCTCTGCCAGCCTCTCTGCTGACTTGTGATCTCTGTCAAATAAATAAATAAATAAAATCTTAAAAAAAATAATAAATAACTTTAGGGGTCCCAAATTTCTACAGGCAGGAAGCAGGCTGCGAAAGCTGCTGGGTCCCCAAGGAAGGGATATGCTCGCCTATTTTTTCTGATGTGTCCAAAGGGGATCAGGAAGGAAGGATCTCCCAAAGTGAGACGTCCAGAGCCGTGGCGAACCATGGAGCTTCCTCCAGGGTGCAGGAACAGACCCATTCGAGGAACATTCCACAAGCTCTGGACTTCTCACGTTTGTCCAATAGGATTTCAGAATTGATATGCATCAGTGATGGTTACGTGGCTGCCATTCTTCCTCCTCCCAAGTGGAAGGCTTTATCTTTTATCCATGCGGACAGGTACCTTTTTTTTAGTTGGTGAGTCTCCAAATCAAAAGCAACCGAAACCAGACCTGGGGAAGAACCTGAAAGTTACCGTAAGATCCTAAAATTCACACCTGATTCCATGACCAGATGGGAATTTTGAGGTTTCTTTCTTTGGGTCAATACTGAATTTATTTTGTGGATGGAAGGAACGGAAGTGTTTATTGGTGACCGAGAGGGAAGACCGTAGCAAACTGTATCACCTACGCACTGTTTCATGCCTGTCTCCCCTCTAGAGGATTTTTAGCTTCCCACCTGGACTTGCAGTGCCTCCCTAAATGTCAAGTACATCTCCCTGCACAAGGACAGGTGTTCCCATATGATCTGTTGGGCAAGAGAATGTTGAGTGGAGATGAACGTCAGACACGAGCAGAATTCTTCCAAGGCATGCCTTGTTGCCACCAGCTCACTCATTCTTCCCCTCCACCGAGACACTGGGCATGTCCCAAAAGGAGATGCTTCCTCAGCTGGGACGCAAAGGCGAAGACAGGTGGAGCAGAAATACAGCCAACCCACAGCCTGCATGTATCCTGAAAGCAAACCACACTTTTGTGGTTGAAAGCCTCTGAGATTTGAGAGTGGCTCGGCACAGGTGAAGCTGACTCTTAAAGCCTATTACGCTCAGATAAATGAAGACAACGCTAAAAGTCTTGGCAGTACACAGTCTAATGCAAGGAAAATGCCTGGAGTCATATGTGGGCCCTCAGGCCTTTAAATTTTCATCTTTCCTGGGAAGGAGCCTAGAGCACACTTGTCTCTATTTAAATGCTCCTTCAAATTTTGAGCAAATGCCATCATCTTTGTGAGTCATCTAGCAGTGAAACTTAATAATGTTGAAAACAAGAATTCAAACCATGATTTTTTTTTTAAACCAGCCATGTTTTGGACAAAAAAAAAAAAAAATTGGATCTAGAGCTTGTCCTCATCTCTCTTCTCACCAACCTTAACAACTCCAAAGACCAGGGGAAGGCCAGCTAAAGCCACAAAGGCCAAACAGACATGAGAAAATGGCCTGAAAATCCAGCGCCAGGGAACGGCTGTGCCTTGGGAACCCTTGTAGATCAGTAGGGACAAATGAGTGCAGGCCCTTCTGGCTTTGCAATAATTATTTTAAATGTTTTGGGGAAAGAAAAATGTTTTGAGAATGCTGCTGTTTGTTACGATCATGCCCAATCACAACAAAAATAGACTGGGTTTTGCTGTTTAGGGTTTTTGTGTGTGTGTGTTTTGTTTTGTTTTTAAACTCAGATTGTAAATTTGTATTGTAAATCAACCCAAAGAAGTCCCTAAGAAACTTTCAGAAGTCTCTGGCATAACGCCATCATCCCAAATCGATCACTTCCAGAGGGTTCCAAACTCACTCATTCAGAGCAGGCCTATACTGTCTGTTCACGTATCAACGTATTACTTTTTCATCAGTTGTTACTTTTGACTCAAAAGGGGATTAAGGAGCACCTCAGAATGGAACTCCGGGGCATGTGGACCCTAGTGGCTCTTTTGGCTCCTGACCCAGCTCCCCAGGAGACTTACAGACCGGGCTGGGGTGAAAAGCAGACTCAAAGTCTTCTGGTAGCACAGAGATGCGCCATGGGAGCTAGGGTCCGAGTTGCTGGACGGAAGAGACCATTTATCTTAATCTGAACAGCACCCAACCCCGAGAGAGCTCTGGACGCCAAGCTTCCTGCCGGTGACAATACGTGGTGCCCCAATCCTGGATGTGAACCGGTGTTCACGGAAACCTTTCCAAGCCCATCACCATGTTCTTAGGTCTACACGTCTCAGCACATATTCTAGAGAGGATCTTACTGATGTTACAGAGACCGGAAGGGAGCCCATGAGTTTCAGAAACACTGTTTTTGTTATAAAAAAGAAAAAAAAAAGAAAAAAGAAACTCTAGTGATTTTAAAGCTTATAGAATCTAGTGATTTTAAAACTAGTGATTTTAAAGCTTATAGAATCTAGTAGCACACCGATCTCATAAGTGAGCATTCATTGACCAGGACCTGTGGGAAAGCCAACTTCATTGTGTAGTCACGTTCCCCTGCCCACAAGCACGTTAGCAGGTACACGGGGAACAGTCAGTCACCTTTCGGGCTCCTATGAGGTTTGAGGGAAAAGGTGCATCGGACCCAAATAGTCTATCAAATCAATAGGCAATTTCATTGCTTACGTAGAGCAATATTTAATTCTATCCGGAAATAAATATGTCAACAGGCACACACATACACACACACATAGGCATGCCAACACGCGCACGTGTGCGCACACACACCATAGAGAGGCCTCATGCCCCCCCTTTACGCACACAGAGAGTATCAATGAAAGGGACTGTTTGCAGTATCCTCCTGACACATATACCTTAGTCCAAAGAACATGGGTTGATAAAGGAAGGAACCATCTGATTCTCCTTAAGGTACAATTAATCCGGAAACATTGGTAAGATTCCTGCAAAGAAAAGGATCCCAAGTATAATGATCAGGTTCTTTCCTAGACAACCATAACCACCCTCCAGAGACTATAAAAGAAATCAAGCATCAAAATTGTACTATGACTATTTGCTATTGCTGGGTAACGGCCTGTTTTAGGCAGCAGCTTCTTCTACAATCCTTGAAAGGAGAGACCAAGTTTGCGAATTAGACTCAGCCAAGCAGAGTGGTTGGCTTGATGGAGTATGAATGAATGAATTTAATGAACTAGTGAAAAAGAAGAAGGAGAAGAACATGAAAGTGCCTAACCAAAGGAAAACAGTGAGTCTGCAGCACCAAGAACTGGTCCTACCCGACCAGAAACCTGGTGGGCAGATAATGAAACAGAAGGATAATGGGGAATCCTTACTCCAAGCTCCGAGAATAGCACACAATTCCAGAACATCCCAGGAGGAGGTTAGGATCGGAGATGAGCGTGGGGTGGAAGGAAAGAGAAGCCAAACAGGGCAGTGGGTAGGGGCAAGCTGAGGCTGAGATTCTTAAAACCAAAAAGCCTAGAGTGTGGCTTTGAAGGGAAAAGACTGAGTTTCCAGGTCCTCGGCGCCCTACCCGCTGGTTTTCCACCTCTCTCCTCCTCGAGTCCGTGCCAATAGTCTCACAGCCTCAGTGTCCCTAGCAGCACCCCGGCTTCCTACCATCCGCACCGCAAGTGTCAGCACAAGACCAAGATCCCTTCGAGATGGAGGTGATGCAAGCGGAGGGAAGTTCTAGACCACCAGACAGAACCATGAATGGGCTTTATTCCACTCAGTCACTGGATATGCCTCTAGCTCCTGGTGTGTGCCAGGCACTGTGCTAGCCAGGCCTGACACGCTGGAAATCGAAGGTAAAACATCTGCGAACTCACAGAGGTGTGCTTTTGGGGGGGGAGAGGGTTGCTAGCAGCGGGTCTCAGCCAAGGGCAATCCAGACTCTTTGAGTTGGCACCCTTGTGCAAGACCCAACCTGCTGTGTCTTATCTGCTCCCTCGTGCACAGTGCTCCAGGGGACGTTTAGAAACATCTGGGGTGCTTCTGCCCCACTGTCACATTGACTAGGGGGCACTATAGCATCTGGTGGCTGGGGACCAGGGTTTACTAAGCAACATGTAATGTGGCCCCCGCAGAGAACCGTCCCGCCCCCAACTGCCAATAACCCAACAGCATATGGCATTCATCAGGAGCTCCGGGGACCTCCTCCCCACAAAACCGTCAAGACAGATGTCCTGGGTTCAGGGTGGGAAGGGGCATCATGTGAGGGGCCAAATTAATAAGAGGTGAATAGCCACTTCAGAGCACCTAGACAGACATCATGGAAACCTTAGAAGAACCGTGACCTGATTCTGAGCCACCATTTCTATTTAATTTAAAAATTTTCAAACAACTGAAATGTTACATTTTGAGTTTAAAGGCGCATCTCTGTTTCTGAAAGGAGAGGAGAACTGGTGTCGGTCCCCTTTGCTAGTCACTAGTATTGGTGGGGACCCGGGGGTCTTGGAACCCTTGGGAACAGTGGATTTCCTTTCTGTTAAGCTCCCTACAGATCAAAGGAGGTAATTACCAACTGATTCAAAGAAGACATTGTGCTGTGAAGATAACACGCTTCTCTGCATTTAACGTGTAGCTCTCTGGACTCCCTTCCCGGGCAAGGAGGCACCCTTGTCAGCCCCCATGTGCCCAGGGTGAGAGAGAACTGTCTCTGACTTTTACCCACCTAACTTAAAAGCAGAATGAGGGTAGGAGGGAGAACAGAGCCCCCTCCACTCCCTGCTACAGCTCTCCTCACCAGCCTTTCAGATCACAGGTCTGTGGTTAAAACGCCCTGTCCTGCTGCTCAGGTTGTGTGATCAAAACCTGCCTCCGTGCAGCCTTCTGCATTCAGAATTTTAAACAAGCTTTCAGAGCCCCACAACTGCCCATTAGCAGGCCGGCGGGGAAGCCAAGAGCGCCTCATTAGTTCTGGGAGAGCCGTTTCAATCCGCTTCTGGTTGTAGCCTTTCCTGCTCTCTGCCTTTGGTATTCAACAGTGTGCAGCCCACCCCCCACCCCCCAAGGCCTCACTCCCTGCGCCCAGTCCTGAAAACTGGCTGGTCGGCAGGACCATGTGATCCAACCACTAGCAAACCTGGTCTCTGAAGTGTCCGCCAGCTAACTAGGATCCCGTTAGCTGCCAGCTCGGAGTCTAGCCGCCTCCCCCCTGCTCTTTACCAGGCTGAGACTGGGAGAGCACGAAAAGGGGAGAAGCGGGTACAATTCGACACTTTGGGTTGAGGAGTTTGGGTTGTATCATAAGACCCTGCAAAGAAAGAAAATTAATATGGCAAAGCTTTTTCCCCTGACTGCAGCAGACATGGAAGCAACAAGCCCATTTTGACACGAAGTGGTTAATGCCTCTAACCAAGAAGGGCTGGATGATGGGCGGCTTGAAGCACTGTCACGGAGAGGGACATGAAGGATGGCTTCGAGGATAAATAATAACAAACCCCAGGGGAGGGCATCTAGACTCTCACAGGGCTCCACCCCAAACATACGGCAGGGACCCTGACAACAGATCACGTGGATGGTTTAATCAGCATCGCAAGCTAATGGGCTTCTGCTCCGAAAAGCCAACCCAAAGCAAAGGCCTAGGGGAGAACTTCACCCAGATGGGATTCTCTGGAGAGTGGAGGGAGGAAGCTGCCCACCAGTCTCTCCAGACACAGTGGGAAGCAAGTGCCTCTGAGGAGTTTTTCCAATTGCCGCCACTCCTGGGAAGGGCTGCGCTGGGGCCACGGAGGCACCCCTGCACCCCACAGAGCCCTAGAGGACTCCCCAAGTGCTGCCCATTCTCAGAGCAGGGGAGGGGCTGGCCTCAGAGAGAGAGGAGGAAAGGGAAGGGCAGAGGAGATGAGGAGGGTGGCCAGCACGAAAAGAGACGCTCCAAGGCTGAGATCCGAAGAGGGGAGTGAGAGACCAGGAGAGAAGAGACGAGATGAGATGAAAGGGGAGATGTAGTCCTGTTAACCAGGCTCAGAGGTACTGATGGACTTGGGGGGGGGGGGGAAAGGAGGGGAGAGGTTACCATGGCAACACCTGGCAGGAAGCGCAGGCCCAGTAGCTGAGCCCAGAGACTGCACCTGTAGCCCCTGATGGCCAGGCCCATGCTGTTCCTACAAACCTGTGAGACTGCCCCGGGGCTGGTGCCCAAGCTCCCACTAGCAGACTCCAGGATCTCAGGCCAGAAGCTGCTACCTGAGACTTTCAGGTCCCATGTTGGAGATGAGGGCTATCCCAGGTGTCCTTGGTAGGCTCAGGGACAAGGAATCTTGGAGCAGGAAGCGGGGCTCAACAAGTTGCTCAGCCCAAACTTCCACACTCCACAGTGAGCCCCTCTATAACTTCCCTACCTAGCCTGTACCTGAATCCTTCCAGTGACGGGTAGCTCAGCCCCCCGCACAGGCCCAGTGCTTAACCACTTCCACTTTCGTTCTCAGAGCTAAGACATTGTTCTGTGTCCCTGGCAGAGAAAAAGGTAAGGTGGGCAAAGTCCATTCCTATGCTAATGAAGGAAGCCCAGGTTACTACCACATCCCCTGACTCTACCCCCTTGCTCCTCAACACACACACAAACACACACACACACACACACACAGAGGTTCTCTCCTCCTCACCTCCCAGTTCTCTGTAATTTTTCACATCTATCTGATGGTATATTTTTCCTTAACCCCACATTTATGCTTCTTGAATTTCTTTAGGGATTTCCTTTTCCTCAGAGAAACCTCTTCCAGCTCAGGGCTAATCTGTTCTTTTCCAATGTGGCCACCAAATGGAAATGCTGTACATCTGTCTGAGCCCCTTGAGAGTGTCATAGACCCAAATGTGCTCAGTGACTGGAGAATACCTACGCAAACCCAAAAGCTTCCTGTCGTTTTTAATATGGGCAGCAAAATCTGCACGATCTGGGCCAAAAAAAAAAAAAATCCCACATCCAGGCATGCTGAGCTCTTGGGCCATTTGAGCAACTGTCCTTCTAGAATAATGATGACTAATATTCACTGAGGGCATACAGAACACTAAGCACTATTCTAAGCATTTTACACATACCGTCCTCACCTAGGTGCACAGCAGCTCCATGAGGTAATTACTGTTACCCCCAGTTTGGAGAGAGAAACTGAGGGGAAAAGGTTATGAAGGTTGTGCAATGTCTACTGCTAAGGGGTGGAGTCAGAATTCAAACCCAATCCCTCCACACATCCTATTTTCTAACCCATTTTAACTCTGTATCATTTCTGTATTGTGACATCTCTTAGGAGCCAGGTGGCTTTTCAAATATGTATGCCTTTCATCTCTCATAAACCTATAGATAACACCATACTTAATGGTGAAAAATGGAATGCTTTCTCCCTAAGATTAGGAGTAAGGCAAGAATATCTACTCTCACCACTCCTATTCAACAATGTACTAGAAGTCTTAGCCAGTGCAAATAAGATAAGAAAAAGAAATAAAATGCATATAGGTTGGAAGTAATGAAACAGCCACTATTCACAGATAGGACATAGAAAATCCCAAGAGGGCCGCCTGGGTGCCTCAGTGGGTTAAAGCCTCTGCCTTCTGCTCAGGTCATGATCCCAGGGTCCTGCGATGGAGCCCCGCATCGGGCTCGCTGCTCAGCAGGGAGCCTGCTTCCTCCTCTCTCTCTGACTGCCTTTCTGCCTACTTGTGATCTCTGTCTGTCAAATAAATAAATAAAATCTTAAAAAGAAAATCCCAAGAAATCTGCATAAAAACCTCTTAGAACTAATAAATGAGTTTACCAAAGTTGCAGGAACAAGCCTAATGCACGAGAGTCCATTATATTTCTGTAAAATAGCTATGAACAATTAGAAATCAAAATTTAAAATACAGTATCATTTATAATAGCACCATAAAAGGAAGTACTCAGGCAAAAATCTAACCAAATATGTGTAGGATATATATGCTGCAAACCACAAAATGCTGATAAAAGAAATCCAAGACAGCTTAAATGAGGAGAGAGATATACCATGTTCATGAAATAGAAGACTAATATTATTAAGATGTCAATTCCCCTAAACTGATTTATAGAGTCAATGCAATCACAACCAAAAGCCCATCAGGATTTTTTGTAGATTTTAACAACCTGATTCTAAAAATTGGTATATAACGGCAAAGGAATAACCAAAACAATTTTGAACAAGAACAAAGAACTGAAATCAGTACATCTAATTTCAAGATGTACAATAAGCCTACCATAATTAAGAGAGTGTGATACTGGTAAAAGTAGAGGCACATAAACTAGAAAGGCAGAATGTAGAGTCCAAAAATAGACCCATACAAATATGGTCAATTAATATTTTACAAAAGCGCAAAGTCAATTCAGTGGAGAAAGGTCTTTCCAATACATAGTGCTGCAACAACTGAACATCCATATGGAAAAAGCTGAACCTCAAACTGTGCCCCACTCCTTCTCTAAAGATAAATAAATAACTCAAAATGAAGGGCTCTGCGTGGGAGCACCAAGGACATATTCAAGACCCACTTATGGGACTGTTAGAAGCTTCTATATGTTTCATTAAATCATATAAAATGGCCCATTGGCTTTCCAGAAAGATCTGAATCTCCTTCAGGGCTCAATGTCTCCTAACTGTTTTTATATGTACAACAGGAGCATCCCCACCGGAAAGAACATTATCAATGTTTACTATGGTTGACTTGAGAAAACCGCACCAAGGCTTGCTGAGGACCGGTGCTGTGAAATCACCAGAGGAGACTGATCAGCTCGGAAAGACAGTAGACATCTGGTCCAGCATATCTGAGAGTTGCAAGGGACATCTTATGCATCCTCTCCTGTCCCCCCACCCTCCCCGGTGCTCGCCTCTGCCTCCGCTAGCAGCTGATGATGAGTTTGGGATAATCAAGGAGTCAAAGAACCCTGTGAATTAGTTCTGCCTGGGATGATCAAGTAGGAAGTCACTGGCACATCCCTTAATAGTTCCAGCTCCAAAATGCTACAACCCTCGAAATCATGTCTCATTGAGACAATTGATTTAGTTTTAAGACACCTGGAGCTATTTTCTTTCTCCAGCCCTAGGAGGGGAAACGCACTAGAGAGAAGAATGGGGGAGAAAATAACATAATGCACACAAGCTGAATTAAGAGAAGGGAGGTCGGACAGACCGTGTGCTAACAAAGAACGCCCGGGAGGGATGGAGCTCAGCACGGACTCCTTTTCTTTAAGAGGATTGCACTCACCCCATCCCAGATGCCAGAATTGTTGGTGCTGAATGCATGGATTCAAACCCTACTCCTCCCGCTCCCTCGAACCCCCTGCCTGCTTCTCCAAGGCCACCTATCTCTGTGAAGGGACCTGGCACCTCCCAGGTCCTCGGGCTCACTAAAAAGTGCCTTCTTAGGCACTTTCCATAACAGGCCCAAGGAAAAGATAAATAAACAAACAATGGAGATGGGAGTGCATACACAGAGGAATCCCGAAGACCTTAAATCTTGCAACCAAAGCGCTACCCTGTGCTTCTCTCCAGCTTAAGCGGCGTCTGCAAAAAAAATCCCTTCTGGAAAACAAACACAACGGCATGAAGGGAGCCCAGGTTGCGTGGCTTTGACAGCAGCCCCCTCTATCTCCGGGTAATAAAAGCCTGGCAGGAATATCCTAACGGTGGGGAGGGGGCCTGGCACTGCCCAAGCCACTTGTCTGCTCTGTTTCCCAAAAGCACATTAAAAACACATTTCCCAGTGTAATGGACTTATGAGCTGAAATGAATGTGTCAGAACTCTTATAAATATGATAGAACCTGCTAGCCCAGCAAATGTTAAATTTTGCATAAGGAGACAGTATCCCTAACTCCTCAGTAGACACTTAATGAATATTTCAAACAAAGAGCCCCGGCAGCTGCTCCACAGGCTCCTGATGAATTAAATGGGGTTTTATTAGTGCTAGGATTAGCCTCCTCTTGTCGCCTCTCGTTTTCTCCCGTCTTCCTTGCTGGTACGTGACACACGAGCCCCTGCAGACTAACCGGGATCCTGGAGGCCGGTCAGGGAGTGATCAGAGGCGGGGACTGGTCAGCGTCCTGGGTTGCGAAGGGCCCCCCACCCCCGACCCCAGATTCCACGTCCTCCCAGCACCTCAGAATGTGACCTTACTTGGAAATAGAGATGGAATCGCAGATGTAATTAGTTAAGAGACGGCCACCCTGGCTTCGGGTGGGTCCTAAACCCAACAACCGGTGTCTCTGTAGGAGAAAGAAGAAGGGGATCACACCCAGACACGCAGGAAACGAGGCCACGGGTGCAGCAACAAGCCAAGGAAAGGCAGAGCCGCCGGAAGTCATCAGAGCCCAGGAAGGCCCCGCCCCCGGAGCCTTCAGAGAGGGCGTGGCCTCGCCGACTTCCGGTCTCCGGATCTGAGACCGTGAGCGCACAGATGTCTGCGCTTTGCAGCCACCAGCCAGGGGGACGACATCATGGTAGCCGTGGCAGGTGAATCCTGCCAGGAGAGCATGTCTACACGTCCACGTGCGCATTCGTATTGATCTCCCCCAAAGACACCTGAGCCGATCATTTCGCGGGACGGCCAGCTTTGTCCCGCCCCCTTAAGTTCATGAAGCACAGACGGTGCACCTGCCAGCAGCTTTACGCCATCAGATTTCAGATCACCCGGACTGACTTTCTTGATGCTGACCCCGAGGACGTTTTCAGTTTCATTCAGCCCTGCTCCATACAGCTATGTACGGTGAAAAGAATGGGGGAGATTCTTCCCCCAGGCCGTCCAGCTATGAGTCTAACAGATGAGGCAGAAATACAGTGAGAGGCTCTGAGAGGCAGAAGGAAACCAGGAGAACCCCGTTCTCTTGCCGCCTGGTATTCCTGTAGGCTGATTACCCTCCAGAGGAAAATGACTTTTTCTAAAAAGTTGTGAAGTGCTGCTGCAGGCGGAGTTGTGTGCCCCTCAAATTCCTACGGTGAAGCCTTAACCCTTGTACCCCAGAATGTCACTGGATTTGGAGACAGGATCTTTCAAAATTAGATGGAAATTAGGCCCCAATCCATCTGACTGGTTAGGAGAGGTAAGGGCACTGCAGCACAGAGGGGAGACCATGTGAGGTCCCAGGGAGAAAACAGCCACCTACAAAGCAAGGAGAGGGGCCTCCGAGGAAACCAGTCCAGCTGACAACAGTCCATCCAGCCTCCGGAACTGGGGGGGGTGGGGGTGGGGGGGGTCTGCTGTTTAAGTCACCCAGTCTGTGGGACTTCGTTTTGGCAGCCTGAAGACTGCCATAAGTCTGCCTCTAAGCCCAGGCCTTGTGAAAATGCACACGCCCCAAATGACTGCCAAGCTTAGGAAAAGGCACACAGATGGGAAAAGTGCTACTTGAGTGTTCAGTATTAGCCGACATATGATACTCTCCAGAAGCACAAGGATCCATAACATGTATGCACCTAGTGATGTTTCCAGGAGCTGGGACATGCGAACGGTCGTTCGCCCCATCCACGCAGAGCCCTGGCTCCTCAGTATGACTTCCTCCTTCAACATCCTCAATGCCAAAGCGCTCCTGGTGATTCTTTTTATTGAAAACTTTGCTCTTTGTCCTTCTGCAAAATATTTTCCTATTTCCCTATATGAAGATGTGGCGTATTTTAATAAGCCCCAGTGCTGTTGCCGTGGGTTGGCAGGTGTGGCTCATTCCCAAACTTTGAATGAAGAAACCCAGCTTGCAGGCCTTGGTCCAGAAGGGAGGCGGCAATGCCAGGACCTGCCTACTTTCCTGGCCCCAGACAACTCTCAATTAGGCCACGAGAAGACTTGCAAGTGTCCCCTCACCAACCAGTTATGTGCGGGGGAGGCATTGGGGGAGAAAGTCTAATTGCTAAAACCACATACCAAGATACTAGATTTACATGAAAAACCGTGAAGTTGTTCTTTCATCTTTAGAGGTCTTACTGATCAAAAGTCAAAGTCACCAAGAAACTTCTTGGAACAAACCTAAACATGTGATTTTAGAGACCTGATTACAAAGAAACATTCAGAATTTCTCCTAGGAGCTATCTCTGACTCATGACAGATTTCAGTTAACTAAATTTGACTCTATCGGGGACAGAAGGAGCATCTTCTTCAAGGAAGACTCGAAAAGTCAGAAGATATGGAAGAAGAAAGAAGTGATTGTCACAGGAGCTTGGAAGCTGTTTAAGTAAGTCCTCTCTGCTTTGCTAGGATTAAGTTACTGCCAAGGAGTTTCAGTGCCAAAGAAATCTGGCAGCTGGGAGTGGAACACAAGTGGATGGGCTTACAGAGAGAACAGGCAGCTGTCTTGCAAGAGGGGATTTCTCCCTGCACAGTGCCTTCCCCAGGTACCCCCATATCTATCGAAAAAAAAAGAATCCTCCAAAGATCAGGAGCATGAAAATCCACCTCCTAGGTTCATTACCCAGCTAGAGAAGCTGTCCGCAGTTAAAATGCAAATGCACCAGCAGGAGTAAAACATTGTGGATTGTTGGATACCTCAGTGTTTAGCAGCTGTATCCAATCTTTTCCCAGAGGTGCCTAAGGGAGGATGTTTAACTGGGAAAACAGGGGAGAGCCAAAGGTTCAAAGGGGACAGTAGGATACTTGCAGGAGAAAAGAGGGTGTCCTGAGGAGGGACAAAGGCATCGGAGAACAGCTGGATTCCATTCTGGTTCTGGCCGGGCAAGCCCCCCGGGGTGCTAATCTGGGCGTCAGGCAAGTGGGAACCTTGAGTGAGAAGAGGCAAAGCCTCTCCCCCAAGATCAGTTCTGTTTCCACAGGAGGATACAACCCAGCAAGTCAGTGGCATAACCAAGAAGGAATTCGAGATGTTAGACTAAGATAACAGCAAATCCGTGCTGCCAACGGGCTGGTGATAGCCGCCCACGCAGACCTATAACCCACCGAACACTAGGTCTGTGCTGGTTTCATTTTGCAAAACATGGCTTCTAATGGGCCAGTGTGTCTAGTTAAAATTATTCTTGCTGGGCAAGTTCTCCTATTACAAAAGAATAGGACATTAAGGAAAAATCTGTTTCTAACTAGAGATCCTTACAGCTTATGCTTTCCTGACTCAAGTCCCCATTCACTTACCCCTTCGACAAGATTTGGAAAGGTTTATGGAAAATAAACAGGTGCCACTTCGTAACTAAATAATTCCCCAAATTAAATCCACCTCTTTCTCTACTGGAAAATGATGTTACTCCTGTTCCTTCCACAGATACACAGAATTATAATTCTCCATCTGCCAAGCTAATGGGTCAATGGAAAACAAACAAACAAACAAACAAACAAAAAACCAACCTCATTCTTGAAGAAGAGTTTCAACATCCTCCCTCGGAACAAACAGCAGACTGAAATGGGCAGTTAACAATGAGTAAAAGAATGGACCGATTCACTTTTTACTACCCTTCTTTAACCTAGAGGGAGTGCCAGTAAAAAAAATAAAAGTAAAAATCCAACTGGGCAGCTGAATGGGGAAGGCTGAGGAAAAAAACAAAACAAAACAAAAAAAAACACCCAAGATCTAGATAAACATTAGGGTCAAGGAGCCATTAGAAGTGTGATGGATGGTACAGACCTTTGGCTTCTAAAAACACATTATTTTGCATAAAATGTCAAGAGATACATGAACCTTTTGGTTCCCATTCATGGACCCCAGATGTACAGAACTTCTGGCCTAATTTCTAGAATTTACTCAACTTTTCTGCCCACAGAGAGGTACCTATAAAAAGGCTCTCTGCCACATTCTTTATAAAAGCCTAAGACTGGAAACAACTTACAGCGCCATCAAGAGGGGACTAAGTAAGTAAGATCATGGCCAGTAGCAAGAAGGGGAAGGTGTTTTCACCGAAAAAACACAAGGTAAGAAACACTGGGCCAAGCATGACTGTAAAACCATATTATTTCTGAAAGGGCACACAAAGGACTAGAAACGGCATGCATGCCTGAGATGGAAGCCTGGACCATAAAGGGCTCGAAGTTGGGAGAAAAATTACTTTTCTATTTTGAATCCATGTGATTCCTTTTTTAATTAAAAGAAAACGAGTTGTCGGGAGATAAAGAAGTAGCCGAATCGAGAGACAGAGAAACTGATGGTTTTCAAAGAACTTCGGGTCTAGCGAAGTCCCCAAGGATCCCAGCCTTGAGAATAGCTGATAGATACCATAACACATTTGACACCAAGACAGAAACAGGAAAGTATCTCCCAAACGCTGTCCCCAGCCCGGCGGGGCTGCCGCCGCAGCTCAGAGCAGCCGAACCTTCTCTCCCACAGTGTGGCTTTTCTGGCTTTTCCTCTTGCCGAAGCAATTATGAAACATTATAACAGCAGCGCCAACATTATTTTTTAAAGGCCGATGTTATTCACTAAATACCCATCAAACTGATCTCCTTATTCCATTATAGCCCGCTGCAGGGAAACCCAGAGAGCACAAATAATGCATCTTCGGGCTCAATTGCTGGCCGGTCAGCAAATGGCCCTTCTCAGCTTTGGAGCCTTCAATTGCCTGATGCCCACAGGTGTGTCCAGGTGAGCAGAAGAGCGACCTTCTGGAAATGGCTGGGCGCCCTCACCTCCGGGCTTTCAGGAGCACATCTGACAAGTTAGCAACGGGGAGGGAGGGCAGCCCGGTCACCAGCTGTGACTAGTGTGTGTCCTCAGCAGAGAACAGGACATCTCCCTCCCACACAGCCCCCCACTCCCGCCTCCACCCTGGGTTGCCAAGAAGATCCGAGAGTCCCGGGAGGCTCTCCTGCAGAGCCAGCTCCCTCTGGCCCTACGTTCTCCTGGCTGCACTGGACAAGGCTATCCAAGGGATTGCTACTGTTTACCTTTTTTGACTGACAGGCTCTGAACCTCCCCACTGTGGCCTTGAAGATTTAAAAAAAAAAAAAAAGAACTGGGGGGTTGGAATAAAATCTGGGCCAACCTTTTCATCCGAGAGAAGGCTCAGAATCAAAACTTTTATAAAGGCTTCAGAGGGGTACACAGGAGTGCTAGCTAGTAAGGGTTGACAGAAGCCTTCTGCCTCTGTGTTCCCACGGTTTGGCATGACAAATGGCAAGCGTTCCTGGAGGACAGGGCTCCATCCTGGTCTCCAGATAGTTCCTGACTCTCCAGTAGAAGGGGAACAGCAGAAAACACCTATGTCACTCTGATTCAAGTGTAAATGGCATGTGTGATTGGGGGCAGGGGGCAGAATGTCCGTGCTAACCCTCTCATACGGGAGCTGAAGTTAGATGAGTCTGCGCCTCCTGATTACGTCCCACCGGGGAAGTCGTAAGAGGCCGTGAGGATCAACCCAAGCGGGGAAGATATTTGAGGTCTACACGGATGATTCATGCCGGACACAGTCGGAACACAGATCGGCGAGAACCGGCATCACTGTAACTTCGGCACACTGACTCCCCCTGAGATCTAGAGATCGCCTTGGTCTACATGTGGCAAAAAGATGAAATTCAAATGCCAGCGTGGAAACGTGAAAGGACTCTCCTCCCATGAACACTAACGCAAAGACAATGACTGCGCGCCGGTCTGTCTCTCCCCGATTCATCAAGACAGAACCCTGTGCAAGGGAGGAGCCACCCATTCTCGACATCTTTTCTGTGGTTTTAGCCCCAAGTCCGCAGTCTATGGAAGAAGTGAGGAGGTGGGGGGCAAACATGTCACAGCCTGGGACTTCAGTAAATTCAAAGGGAAAGAAAGGCATCTACCTCTCCTGGTGCTAACTGGTTCTTCAATTAGCCAAATGCCCTGAACGAGCGTGTGATGATGAAGTCTTCCCCCGAGGCTGGAAAACCATGTACCCCTTCCAGGATACCCTCCACCCCTTGTCAGTGGGACACGGCCTGGCTGCCACCGTTTCCCAGCTGCGTCAAAAAGAGGAAAGTCGTGTGGATGGAAAGGAGCATTCGGGGTCTGTTAGACAGGGGAGATGGAGGGACACATGCCAGGTGCTGTCACCCAAATCAGCCCAGTCCCATCAGAGGGGTCCCACTTGGCCCGGCTGGGAAGACAAAGAGAAGGCCCTGTGAGCCCCTGCAGGTGGTCTGGAGAGCACCAGGGAAGGACGGCACAGGGCCAGATACCGGTCCGGCCCTGTGCCACGGTGGGGTAAGTCACGTGTATGGACAGAACACGGGCCCTTTCCCCTGTCCTTCCTCTGCCACCGCGCCTGAGCCTCGGCTGCCTGACTCAGCCCAGGGTCTGCAGGGAGCTTGCCTGAAAGGAGCCCAGCTCTACCTATCCGGATGGAAAGTTCACTCTCAGGGAAGAGCAGCCGGGGACCCTCAGTGTCAGACTTCTTCAGCGACGCAGGGGTGAAGTTCAGTGCCAGGGCCGTCGGGGGATCTTCTGCTGCACCCTGAAACAAGAAGCAGTGACGTCACTGTAACACCCCACCACCTTCACTCCTCAGACCCCTCCAGCTCAGAGCCACCCGGGCAGCCGGCCACTCTCTCCCAAAAGTGCTGGGACTGGCTCACAAGGACGACGAGCCTTCTGGTTGTAGAGCTTCTGGGGTGACAAAAGCCCTGGGATCTGAGGATTGGTCGATGCTGATCCTAAAAATGGGAAGAACACATCCTGGGAAAGGGAGGGGGGCAGTCCACGCTGTATCACCGCAGGGCAAAGGGCACGAGGAACTCAGCTCCCGAACCGTCCCAAGAAGGCTACGTGGCAGGTTCTCTTGGATGGCGGCCTTGTTACATACAGGAACAAGGTCGACGTTTTTAGGAACTGACCACCTTCACGGTTCTCATGAGATCCAAAGGAGAAGCAATCCAAACAAAAGCACCTGAAAAGAAGGAAACAGTGCCCATCACGGGGACCCAACATATTTGGAGTGAAGTCCCGGCGGACCTTAAGACAGCCATGTCACCTTTGTGCTTTGCCTGTAGCTCCTTAATGTGACTGTCTCTACATTAATGAGGCAAAATCCTGATTTTGATCTCCATGTTTATGTGACTAAGACTTATAGACTGCCAACTTCGTGGCTCCTTGGTGAACAAGACAAAGTCACAGCTTCTCATGAAGCCTACGTTCCAGTAGGAACAGATAAATGAGACCATAATGGGACCGAGCTTCTCTTCCAAAGGCATCCGCGGAAACTCCTCGGACTCTGCTAATGGGTTACAGAGGCACAGAATCCTGATGGGGTTGAGGAAGATGGGTAAGCAGCCCTGAGAGGGCTTTCCCCAAACCTGCTGATGCTAGTCACTGAGGGAAGGTGAGTAGAATCATCTCGATGTGCAAATAAAACAAAACAAAACAAAAAAAAACCCCACCAAGATATTTTTTAAAATCCAGGCAAAAACAGTTCCAAAACAGAAGTTTCCATTTAAAATATGTGTCTCAGGTGCCTGGGTGGCTCAGTGGGTTAAGCCTCTGCCTTCGGCTCAGGTCATGGTCTCAGGGTCCTGGGATCGAGCCTCGCTTCGGGCTCTCTGCTCAGAGGGAAGCCTGCTTCCCCCCCCCCCTCTCTGCCTGCCTCTTTGCCTACTTGTGATCTCTGTCTGTCAAATAGATCAATAAAATCTTTAAAAAAATAAATAAAATATGTGTCTCTAATATGGGAGAGGAAAAGACTGATCATCTAATCACTGAAATGCACCCATGTATAAGCAACTACTAAAAGTCTCGGTTAAACTGCTTTCCGGAAGGAACCTCATCAAAGTTATGCCTGGGTGTGTCTTACACAGACACAGACACACACACACACACACACACACACATGCACAGAGGCACACGTGTCTCCTTGTTTTCCAGTGTCCCTGGGGATCAGGAGTTCAAAGAGAATCTAATAATTCAGATATTTAAGTTCATTATTTCTTTCCAATGACATGTTGAAAACGAAGACGTAAGCCCTTCCTCTCATGTCATCCCATTTGTCCAACACATCGACACTGTCCTGGTCATTTTAGTGGGCAACATCCTCTATGAGGCATTTGAAATAAGGGTGGCGACACCTCACGGAACCGTGTTGTAAAAGGGGGGGAAAATAGAAAAGCCTCATGGCTCTGTCTGAGCTTCTCTCGTTCCGGTCCTCGGGCCCCTTTATGGAGTCCCAAGGGCGGCAGGATGTCCCCCGTTCTGTCCCTGGGAGGAGCACCAAGAGAGGCGGCCTGTCACACCGTATCACAGTCACGGCTGGCACTACAGATGGACGGAATCGTGGGGACAGAAGGGACTTTGAGAGGGCCAGTCTCTCCCCCTGGAGAAACCCCCTCTCGGCACCTCCGGGTGACAGCTGGTGTCTGCGCTGTGCCGCGGGCCACCGAGTCACGGCTCTGTGTTTGTTTGTGTGCTTGACTTGTTTCTAATTCTCTGCCTCGTGCTGACATCTGAGGAATTACTGAGGCAATAAAAGACGTGTTTCACCGCGAGAATGTGTTGGCTGATTTTCCTTCCTTTGTCTTCCTTTGTAAGGGTTTTTTGTTTTTGTTTTTTTTTTTCGGGTAATGTGATTGATGCATCACTGGGGAAAGGATAGGGGAAGAGGACCACTTCCTTACAGCAGAAATATCACACCATTTAGACGCCTGACGTTGCTTACCTGGCCCATTCAGCAAGGTGTGGCCTGGGGGGGGGGACCTGGTTTTACCTGAGAACAGTGGTTTTCAGCCTGGGTGATTCTGACGCCCAGGGACACTGGCAATGGGCACTTTTTGTGCAGGGAGCGGGGGAGAGGAATATTGGCTTCTAATGGGCAGAAGCTAGGGGAGCTGCTAAACATTCTAACTGCAAGGGACAAAAGTGACACAACCAGAGGTCACCAAGCCAAGGCTGAGGGAGCACTGCTTTTGAACGATTTAGGAAGGTCAGGGCCCCGAAACTCCCCACGTTGTTGGTAACGCTGGAAACTCACAGACCCTCTTTTTTGCTGCGAAGGTCAGAATTTTGCCACTTTTTCTAGGAAGCCTGCCTCCCTTCATGGATCTGGCAAATTCTTAGGAAGCAACCACCGAGTCCCAGAACCATGCCAGGTTCTGGCAAAACGAGGTCAGCCAAGTCCTCGTGAATCTTGAGTTCTCCTTCCAGAGACAGACGATAAAGTAACAATAAATGCAAAACAGAGTGCCGGGAACTGATAAAGCAAGAAGACGCTGCAGTCCCAGCCAGTCAGCCCGGCCACGTGCCCAGGGTTCCGGCGTCGGGAGAGGCCTTGTTCCCGTACCTGGCAGGTGAGCTAGCTGGCCAGGAAATGTGAAGGACGGAGCGCTCCCCTCCAGGGAAGATGCTGAAGGTGGCCTAACCAGTGTTTGAGCAAAGACCTGGAAGTCAGGGAAGAAGCCACACTGATTTCTGAAGACGGTGTTTCCGGCAAGGCTCAGCGAGGCAAACGTCCCCCCCGCCCAGCCATCTCCTTTCTCCATTTTATCCCACCTCCAACTCACTTAGAAGCTGTCCATCTAAAAGCTAGACAAGGACCCAGCACATCCACCCGGCTCACAGGGCACACCCACAGAGTGAAGCCCAGGATTGCTTCCGTACCCCATGCCTGGCGACACTCCTCCACATGCCTCTCGGAGTCCAGACACCGGCCAGCCTCCTAGCACTCCTTCCAGACTCCCTTCTGGGATTCTCCATGTCACCTACCCTCTCCACTCAACCGCTGATGGGGACAACAGAAATAGAAACGCGTCCCTTGGAATTTCAAGGAATGGCCCCCGTGGGAGATGCCAGTGCTGCTTTGGTGGCTCGATCTAATGCCCATGAACAGTAGAGTCAGGAAGCTCCTGCAGGGCTGACCCCACCCCTTGCTCCCTGGGGGCTGGGCTGCTCCCGGAGCACGGAGGAGCACGGAGGAGCACGGAGACTGCCGGTGGAGGAGGCGCTGCCTTGAACACAGCCGTGGCCTGTACAACAGTGACTAAGAGCCTGGGGAGAAATTCCTTCTCTACCTCCTCCTCTTGCTTTGCTGACCACAGCACAGCCC
Source organism: Mellivora capensis (assembly GCA_004024625.1). NCBI lineage: Eukaryota > Metazoa > Chordata > Mammalia > Carnivora > Mustelidae > Mellivora > Mellivora capensis. Next base: position 29,277 of record PISX010002805.1, on the reverse strand, counting down.
TCTTGACGGGTTATCACTGCCTTACATGTCTGGGGCATTTCTGTTCTTTTGTATCCTCTGCAAAGCTTTTCCAGTCGTGCTCCCCACCCCATCCCTGCTGGCCCTGCAAGGACAGCAGGGTGTGGCCTTCCAGAGCAGACATCAGACTAATGCAAGCTGCTCCCGATTCCCCACCACCGCCCTAAGAGCCGGCTGGGCTGCCCATCAGCACGGGATGGGTCTGGCAGGTTCCCCTGGGCTCCTGGGTTGCTGGGTCACCAAATGCCAAGGTGCCAGACACACAGGCTCCTTCCCAAAGTACAAGTCTTGATTTTCTTCTTCACTACCCCCCAAGTCCTCCTCCGGCCCTTCTCCCCCTTCCCCGCCCCACCCCCTCCAAATCCAGCGTGGTCCCCAAAGCAGGGAGGGAGCTGCCGGGAGGCACCAGGCAACACCACCCAGGGCCATGGAACTTGAGATTGCTGTCTTCTTGCGACAGAATTATTATTAATTGTTATTATTATTATTAGTGGCTCAGAGCAAGTGTCTGGTTCAGAACAAACACAGCCATTTCCACCCACTCTGGAAGGGCCGTGCAAAGGGGCAGGAGCTGGAGAATAATTAACACTTTCCAGAAGCCAAAGAGAAGGAATGGAGAGGAAAGGAAAGAAGAAAGAAAGAAAATGGGGGGAGGGCGGGCGGAGGAAAGCAGCCCCCCAGGATGCCTTACATGAAAACATAAAAGCTTCAGAAAATAATGCCGTTTATCTCCACTAAGAAATACAGTCCGGGTGCCGCTCATCGGGGTTTGCTGTCCTGGGCACCAGGGGGAGAAGCGCTGCCCGCGGAAGTTTCTAGAGCATTTCCAGAGAAATGAGTCCCACAGGGAAAAGCCTAGAACACAGCCAGGGGGATGAAGCCATGTGGAGATGAAGAAGTCTGTAATGGCAAAGGAAGCCCATTGCTAAAGCACAATGGACATGGGCCCCTAGGAGCCAAGGCACTGCAGGCCCCAAAACTTACTGCAAGCAGTTCAGGGCCATTTGCTCCAAGTCCCAATGGCCAACTTCCACGTGTTCACCTGCCTCTGGCTCTTCTCCCACTCGGATGTCAATTGCCGTGAATAACCGCCAGGGCAGGGCAGACCAGGCCACCCTCAACCGCTCATGGGCATGCTGCCTGCCAAGTTCATTCAGGCTGGGGGAGCTCTGGGATGACTCTGAGCTCCCCCGACCCCACAGAGTGCAGGTTCTTTAATTGGGGTTGACCAGCAGGTCAGAGTTCTCTAATGAGGGGTGAAGGCAAAGGTCAGAGGACGACATGGTGCCCCTGCCAGCCCCCCAGCCACAGCTAAAGCGAGGCTGTGATACACCCCGATGGAGAAGGGAATGAGGGTCCAAACAGGGCTACAGCCCCTCCCGTGGGGGCTCGGGCCAAGCTGATGCTATGGATGGTGCCTGGAGCCCACCCCTCTGCCCAGCCTCTGCCTCCCATCATCCCCACTTCACCCAGACACACAAGGTGACATTAAATAACTCATGCTGTTTTTATTACCGGGAAATTGCAATAATAATGACACTTGTAACACAATCTTAAATTATTCCACATAATGGAAAAAAAATTAAATGTCGCCCCTGATCACTAGCCAGAACAGGGAAGACACTTACATAATAGATGACCTTCTCTCCCAGGGAGCCCAGCAGCCTGCTGCCCAGAGCCTGGCTGGCCTAAGGTGACAAGTGGCTGGCCTCAAAGCGACAGGGACACAGAGCAGTGTCACAGAGGCTACAATCCTGCCTCAGGCTCTTTCAGGCAGGACACTGCCATCTTTCTTACCTCAGTCTCCCTATGTGTTCAGGGATCATGGCTCATAACCAGGAGCCTTACAGACAAGGAAAATCACAGCTCCAAGAACTTGGTTCCCCACCTGGTTTACCCTGTCTGAGGACACTAGGATTGCACCTCTAACTCAGCCTACGTCCCCTCTCTCCATGGCAACAGCAATGGCCAGCAAGGCAGGTTTTCAAGCTTCTAAGTGCTCGATACTGGATACTTCTAAAATCTGGGCTAAAGAACACTGAGCTCCCTTCTCCAGGAAGCCTTCCTGGATAGGTCCAGCCTCATTTGGATTAGAAATGCTTCCCTCTCTGTGCTCCCCGGACATCCCACACATGCTCCTGTCACAGCATTTACCAAACAGCACCCAGTAAGTTCCGGGCATCCTTGGCTACCTCAAAACCACGGGATTCGCAAAGCAGGAGCCGTGCCTTCTTGCTTCTCTGTCAGGCCTCAGTACTATGTCCGCATTCACTAACCCCATTAATTGCCAGAATGAATGATACTCCCAAACCTCCAAAATGAGAGGGGAAATGTTGTATGACATAAAACACAAAGACCCAGGTGACCACAAAACGTTCAGTCCTTGAGAAAGAAGAAAAGAGGGATTCGTGCAGAATGGGAAAGCAACGCCTTCGCAGTACTCAAGGAGGTCTAAATATGAGCAAGGAGGGCTTCCCACCCACGCCTGCTTCTGCCCTCCTGATAATGGCAATGTGCAACCCTCAACATCACCCCTGAGACCACGTGAGGATGGGGAGTCCCCTACCCTGTGACCTGGTACCCAAAGGCTCCGTGTCCACACCCCTTCCTGGCAGGAACGTTCAGAGTGGGACAGCGCAGCTCGCTCCCCTCGAAGGTAAGACCTCCCTACTCTGAAGCCCGTGACCCCTCCAAGGCCACATCTTCCCCCTTCCTGCCCACGTCCTCCATGACCTTGGCCTGGAGCTTCACAAGGGCGGAAGTTAATTACGGACTTGTAGCTATATTTAAGCTACATAAGTCTGCTATCACTCAGACTATCTTTATAGGGACAAAACCTTCTCCTATTTTTGATGCCAAATTACTATTCATAATCAAGCCTATTTAATCACATAAAACTGATTTTAAAGCACATGGCTCTGCAAAGATACAGCTCTCCGAGAGCCTGCAAAGACAGCCCTCCCACAGTGGGCCCAGGTAAGTGGCTCCATACCACGCCTGTGTTCCAGAGTCAAGGCTTCTGTTAGCATGGCTGACAGAGAGATGGGGGTTGGCAGAGTTTTCCAAACTATTCTGTGCTTTCTGATAACTTGAAGTAGAACTTTTCCTTGAAACGAAAATATAAATCTAAAGAAATGCAGGTACCTACATATAATGAGGTCTCACCTTCCTAACCCTCAAGGATTATCCATCACTTTTAGCCTACTTCTCGGCCTTGCTCTGGAGTTCATTAAAATATACCCTTATGATCCACACTGAGCCTTTTCTGGCTTCCCCCCAGCTGGGCTTTCTCAGGCAACTCTTTCTTACCTACATTCTCCTTTGAAAAGATATCAGATCCCACCAGAAATCTGCAAAAGGACAAGATTTCTCTTCCCAGAAAAAAAAGATTAATAAATGCATGTGTATCAGACGGTCATTGCCAGGTAACAAAACGCCTCAGAACTTAGTAGCTTAAAGCAATGGTTATTAATGCCCGAGTCTCCGGTCAACAGGGCACTGCTGCCCATCTGCTGTCTGGGCTCAGTCAAGGTTGCCTGGGCCCCTGGCTCGCCCGGGGGCTGGACGGTCCAGGATGGCACAAGCATCTGGCGGTGCACACGCTGCTGGCCAGGAGTTGCCTGACTCTTGGCTGGGACACAGGATTCTTCTCTATGTGGCCTGTCATTCTCCAGCGGATGACACTGGGCTTATTTGTGCAGTGAATTCAGGGTTTCGGGGCCAGCAAGATAAGGCAGTATCCAATGTCAAGTGCTATTCAAGTCTCTGCCGGGATCACATCTGCTACCCTCCCGTTGACCGCAGCCAAGCCAGTGAGCACTGAAGGCATGGACAGGTCAACCACACATCTTGTTGGGAGGATCTGGTATCATGTTGCCAGAGCACAGAGGACAACAGGGGAGGGATCTGTGTCTGTTTTTGCAATCTACCACACCATATATGCACAGACACATAAAATGTTGCACCGAACATTTGGGAGCCCACAAACCATACATGGCCCCCGTAGATCTAGCCTGTAAACAACGGCTCCTGATTAAACTTGCAAATTCAGTCTCATTCCCCCAAAACAGTGCTTCTCGGCCAGGGATCCAAGGACACATTCTTGGAGATCTGAAGGTTTTACATAAATTTTTTTTAATTTTATATTTTCACTTAAATGATAATCTATAGAAAAGAAAGAATACCGACAACCTGAATCACCAAGGTGACCTCTTTATGACCAAGTCCTACTGCTCGATCTCAGGGCCTTTGTTTGCATTCATGTTTATGACTGATTTGGTCCGAGCTAATTGCTAAGCACAGATTCAACAGACAGGTTATGTGTTTGAGCCAAGCTCAGACCTAACGACTTCATGGAGCCTTGCACAGATAATTGAGGCTTCGAAGTAGTTCCAGGAGAGCAGCTGGAGAGCTGACTCCATCCAGCAGTTTTCACTGGACACAGTGCCAGAACCAGTGTTAGAGAAAGCAACTCTGTCTGCAGAAAACCTCCTGTCACACCGTGCTCAGCATCGAACGTGCCCTTTTATGATACCATATGTGACCCTCCATACCTTCTTCTGATGTAGACCAACAGGTAGCAGCACCACCTCCACAACGGGCTGAACTTCCCCACCACTAAAATTCCTATGCTCAAATCCTAACCCCCAGTACTGCAGAATGAGACTCTATTTGAAGATAAGATCTTTAAAGAGGTAATTAAATCAAAATGCAGTTGTTGGGATGGGATGTAATCTAATCTGACTAGTGTTCTTATAAGAGAAGGAAATCTGACACAGACACACATGCGGAGAAGGCAATCTGAAGACACAAAGACAAAATGGCAGGCGACATGCCAAGGAGAGAGGCTTGGAATGGATCTTTCCTTCAGGGCCCTCAGAAGGAACCAACCCTGCCAACCTTGATCTTGGACTTACAGCTTCCAGAACTGGGGCAATAAATTTCTACTGTTGAAGCTAGCCAGTCTGTGATACTTTGTTATGGCAGTCCAAGCTGACGGATATAATCCACCCACCCACCCCCATTTTACATTTGAGGAAACTAAGTCATAAAAGCTAATGACTCAGCTAACATCACACCATTAGTCAGAGGCACAAGCAGGATTTGAACCCAGAACTACTGATTCCAAATCTCTACTCCTCCTCCCACCAGGGTGTGGTCAACCAGGAATGTACTCAGGCAACTCAAGAAGGGACCCCACAGAGAGTGACCCAAGGAGGGTGTGTGGGAACACGCACACACTGGGCACAAAGTCTTATGCTGTTATGTTCAGCGAGGAGAGTTGTCTGAGCGCAGTGTTCACACGGAGCGATCGGTGTGGCGGTCTCTCCAGGCCTGGCACAATCCCCAAGATATGGAATCAAGACCTTTAACATCTCAGCCCACACACGACAGCCTGTGAACACTCACTTCACGAGCACAGCTAGATGGAAACCAGAGCAAGGTTCTGTGGGGTAATGGCCCAACGTCATAACTGGGTCTCCAGGCAACAAGAGAAGAACCTAGAAATCTTATCCCTGGTAAAGATGCCCTAAAATGGAAAGCAAGACACAGAGATCGGTCATCAGAAGGAAGAGAGGTGCCCTCGGTTCCAAGCTGGGGGCACTGACCTATCCATGTGGCGAATCAGAGACATAAGCATCAACTCCGACAGAGGAGGAGAGAAGCAGCATGGTTGAGAATTCAACACAGCGTCAGTGTTTGTGTCCTGAGCCACTTGGGCACAGTATGGCCTCCCCTGCAGCCCACCAGGTAGTGGCCTGGAAGGACAGTGGTGGTGGGGACAGGGCGGTAGGGGCCCCCCTGGTGTGCGGAGGCCTTCCAGCACCGTCACCACCCTCACACTCCCAGTCCACATCTCCACTGTCAGTCCCTCAGCCTCCCGCCCCTACTTAGCAGCCCAGGTCTCCCCAGGAGACCTCGACCACCAGGGTCTGAAGCCTCAAACCATTGCTGAAAACAGTCTGTCCGCCTCCCCATGATTGTGTCTCCGAGGCTGAGACACACAGCTTCCTAACAGGGCTGTGACCAGGGCTTGGGGCCCAGAGGAAGCCAGCTGGGAAAGGTGCATTCAGGGGCCTCTTAGTGACTCAAAGAAGGGGGGCAGTCCTTGGGGAAGGATGCAAACCCCTGAACATTTTTATGCTAAGGAAACAGCCTGGAAATGGCATGCAAACCACTTCAAAAGAGAAGCTCTGCCTTTGAAGAACAGACTTGATTTTTTTTTTTTAAATGGGGCTTTATGCAAGGCATCACTCTGCTCAGAGCAGAATTAATTATTCAACGTTATCTGGGCCTGATGCGCACTTGGCAGCTGAACGCCAGCCTGAACTGCGTGCATCTAAGGAAGGATTTTCTGTTTCCTGCCTTGGGGAGATAGAGACCCCCACTTTCCCCTTTCTCTCTTCCCTAAGCCTAAATTCCAAAGCACACACCCCAGGGGAGACACAGGGCATGCTTGCAGGAGGTTACCACTGCTGCACAAAATCCCACCTGGTCGGGGGCCTGTGAGCATCCATCATTTCCTATCTTGGTTGCCACAGGTCAAGAGTCCAGGAGTAAGTTAAACTGGGCCCTTGGCTCAGGGTGTCCTCGGGCTGAAATCAAAACCGCGATCACATCTGAGGCTCGGGGCCCGCTTCCAAGGGCACTGGTCATTGGCAGAATTCAGTTTTGGGTAGATGATCCCAGGGTCCTGGGATCAAGTCCCACATTAGGATCCCTGTTCAGCTGGAGCCTGCTTCTCCCTCTCCCTCTGCTTGTGCTCTCTCTCTCAAATAAATAAAATCTTAAAAAAAAAAAAAAAAAAGAAAACAGCGTACATGATATTCATCTTTACACTAACCCAGCTGTAAAGTGTGACTTTTAGTCTTTTTTTGGTCTTTTATTGGTGGAGGAAGGGGCCCATGAAAGTCCAAAGGTAAGCCAGGTATGGTGCCTCTTTGGGGTACACAATGGTTCTCCTTGCACAGCTCCACAGGGATTAAAAAAGGGCAAAAAAGCTTGTGGGGACAAGGGGAGCCAGTCCAGCTTGTGGTCCTAAAATGCTGACCTTTGGACTAAGTGATAAACCAGGATAGTCCCCGGGCAGCTGTAGGACAGTGCTGATATGCTAATTAGTGTGAGGGGAACAAATCAGCCTCAAGTTATGAACACAGGGCTATAAGGCCATGTTTGGTAACAGCATGGGCCACTTGGTTTAGTCAGAGTCTCCGGTTGTCAGAGTCCCTGGTTAGGCGGGACTCCTAATTCCCATCAACTACCTCACAGCTGGGAGCCAAAGGCCTCCAGGGGTAGGTAAGGATATTACTGAAGCAATTAAAATCCTTCTCAACCACCAGAAAACGGGCATAAAACTATTCATTACTAACAATGTCAATAAGACCATTATCCTATTAAAAATCCCATTAAAAAGGAAGATGAAGAAGAAACCATGTGTCCTTCCATGCTAACTCGAGTTAAGTATTAGTGCAAAATACTTGGGTAGTAGGATGAAGGGGGTACAGAAATGCCAGCGAGACGTGGGGAAAGTTGGTAGCAAGATAAAAGCATAAGGGAGAGGCTTCCTGGGTGGAGAGGAAGGCGGGACGGCGACCACGGGCAGCTGCAGGGACAGGCAGGGCCAAGGCCACCCAAGAGCCGCAAAGCCTGAACAGGAAGAAAGCTCTGCTCAGACCATACTTCAGCTCTTGCTCATAAAACAAGGGGCTTTGGCGTAGACAATGGGGAAGGCCTGTTCTACCCCCAATCTTCAGTAAATCCATAAATGTCTAATTCCAGACGAAGGCATCCGCTGCCTCCAAGGGAGAATCCCACCAGTCACACCTCCCCATAACTTTCCCAGCCACTTCCGTGGTGCATCCGGAGCAAAAGCCCTCGGCGGCTGCAAGGTGGGGCGCCATCCCAGCTGGGTCGGGGTGACAAGCCCGCCAGGTGACAAGACGAGCAGAGGGCAACAATGGAGTGACTCTAGACCCAAAGGGGCATCAAAGGGGGCGCAGGGGCTGCCACTGCTAGTGGCAGAGGGTTGCAGGGCTGTCTTTCCTCAGGCAGGTAGTGCACACAGAGGGCTTGCAAGAGAAGATGGCCCGGCTCTCCTGAGTGAGGATTCCCTGGATTTCAAGGCCAAGGAAAATCGGACGCCCACACAGGCTAGCCCGACTAGCTTTTGGGCATGGGTTCGTCTCCCACAAGGACTATCTGTAGCCACAGCTCTCTCCCTCCCTACCACACACGGAAGCTGAGCAGAGACCCACAGCTGGAAGAGAGGCAGGTTTTGAAGGTTTTGAACTTTCAGAAGTTCATGGATCTGCTACAGCGAGAAACCATACCTTTTATTATGAGACAAACCCCTGCTGAGACGAATCTGCATACAAGAATGTGTTATGCCTGTGACCCTGTTGTGTGGGCTCTAACAGATAAAAAGCCCCGTGGCTGTCTGAAATTGGCCTCCACACCAGAGTCCCCTCTCAGGAGGGAGACTAGGGCTGATGTGTCTGCAGGCAGGGGTAGGCTAATTGAAGAGAGAAAAAGCACAGGTGTCTCCTCCCAAACAAGAAAAACAATCCATCATGGAAAGCTCCAACCGTGAGGGGAGACAGCCTTTGCAAAAACTGCAAACTTCTCAGAGGCAAAAAGGGACTGACCGCTTTCCTCTAGCACGTCTGTGCAGGTGGGACAATATGGGAGGTATTCCCACTGAACACCTCCCGAGCGGATACAGGAGGCCAGCAAGTCATCCTCGGCTTAACCAGAGGGCTGGCTGGAGAGACAGTCATTGTCAGGATGCTGCCATCAAGGAGAGAGGTTAATATGCGGGTTACCTGTGTCGTGGCCCCTAGACTAAGGAGGGTGCTTTCCTCGGCCGTATCTGTTCCTTTCCACCCTCCGTGGTTGCTGTTTCTCCGGGGGAGCAACTAATAGCATTCAGACCCCTCTCCCCACCCTCCCTCTCCTCCCCCAGCATCATCTCTCTGGAGCACATCATCTGACCCGGAACAGCAGCCTGCATGCCTTCGTGGGCACAAGGAGACAAGATTAATGTGTCCCCCCCACCCCGGGCCTGGAAGGCAAAGTTTGGAAGTGGCAGCAAGAGCAAACACAGATCTAGAAAATTAGCTGTGGCCCCCCAAATCCCATGAGCTAAAGGGAGCAAGCAGGAAGGAAGGTGTCCATTATTGAATTAAGAGGGGCATCGCCACGAAGGTAAATACAGACAGTGCAACGCTCAGTGCAGGAAACAGTATGGACGGATTCACAGCAAACCAGTTGCTTGACGTCTCTTTCTCCTACTATTTCTAGGGACCTAGGTGAGGGTCTGAAGGGCTGCTGACAGCGCTTAAGGTCACACGGAGAGAAATGACTAAAGCACAGGTGCATCCCCCCCAGCCACCTGACCGCCGCCCACCTGCCTAAGGGACCAGGTGGGTGGGGCATCTGACTTCCCCAGCAGCCCCGCCTACCGCACACACCTGCGCCAGCGCAGTTGCTGCCTGAGCCCTCCGCACCAGGTGAGCGAGGCCACATGGGAAAATGTGCGAGCTACACTTCAGGACGTAACCAGTCTCAGCTCCGGATTATTCTACCTCCCAAAGAGTTAACTAAAAGGAAAAAAATATTATTTGTTGTGGGGAGCACGGTGCACTGACTTCCCAAGGCACTTAGGGTTCTTCTGGCCCCTAAGCAGCTCCCTGCAGGAGCAGGGGACCGAATCCAGAGACCTCGATTCCCCCACCTGAAATGCACAGCTCATGGGTCTGCACGGGGAGCCAGTGCCAGGGAAGGGAGGTGGCAGAGCCATGGCGGCTCTTCCCATGCCTGGGACACATTTCCCCAGTTACGGAGCCACGCTATGGGCAGGAAGCAGGACCACAGGGAAGTTTTGGGGTTAGATCCCTTTCGGAAACCAGCACCAGGGAAGGATGGCCAAACCAGCTGGTTCCAGGGAGAACACAACTGAACTGGTTTCAGCTGGCCGTCAGGATCCAGCCTCACAGGGGAGGGCTTCCCAGGGAGGGCTCTAACTTCTTAGAGGGTCCAGTGTGGGAGAGGAACACAGGAGGTGGGAGGAACAGCAGATAGGAGCCATGGCAACTGTCCCCTAAAACAACGCCCTGGGACAAACAACAGGGCAGCTGCAGAACACCAGCCAGGGGACAGTAAGCATGAACAATATGCCACATATGTTCTCATGGGCTCTCTCCCTCCCTCTCTTGCCCTCCCTCTTCCTGACCATGTGTGTGTATGTGTGTGTGTGTCCTCCTCTCCCTCTCTCTCCTTTTCTCTCTCTCTCTGACACACACACACACACACACACACACACTATATTTCCTATGGGTATTTTCAGGACTCCCGTAAATACGCAGGAAAAACTATCCAGAAGGAGATACACCAAACTCATCTCCCAGGTTTCCGGGGAGAAGAAAACCCTGAGAACAGCTGGTGATGGAAGACAAGGATGTTGCTCTTTAATATTTTGTAAATATCGTGAAGCCCAGAGGGCATATGTGACAGCCAGAGTTTGATGTTGCGGAGTATCACAGCCTCTCGCATATTCTCCCCAAGCCTGGTGTTCCAGCTGCCAGGGCTCCTCCTCCCAAAACGGACTCATCCTGCCAGAGTCTGGGGATTGGTGCCCAGGGAGAAAAAGGTCAGGGGCGCCCAGCACCACCAGCCAGGGCTTCCCAGCACCCATAGAAAATCCCAAAAGCCCCAAACCATTTGTCTTTACGCTGGAAACAGTTAAAAAGCCAGCTTTTAAAAAATAAGACAAATCACGGGGCACCTGGGTGGCTCAGTGGGTTAAAGCCTCTGCCTTCGGCTCAAGTCATGATCTCAGGGTCCTGGGATCGAGCCCCACATCGGGCTCTCTGCTCAGCAGGGAGCCTGCCTCCCCCTCTCTCTGTCTGCCTCTTTGCCTACTCGTGATCTCTGTCTGTCAAATAAATTAAAAAAAAAAAAAAAGGACGAATCAGCACTCCATAAGTCAGGGTCCTTTGTGGAGTTAGAGAAAAGATGCCAACAACTTATACTCTCTCTACCCCACACCCAAACTCCTCCCCTGCAAAATAAATAAAGAAATAAATAAATAGTTCCTCTTAGCCAGGAACCCGCAAGCTAAGCCCAAGCTTGCAACTTTCTGCTTCTCGCGGCTGCAAGTTCTCACCTTTGCACTGGAAGTTCTGTGTATCTGGGCTGCGAAACATGAGCCCATTACAGGTGACAAGCCCTTCATCAGAAGCTGTGCGTTCAGGAATCAGCCACACCACACTAACAGGGCTTCCCTTTTAAGCCCGAAACAAAGAGAATCCTGAGTGTCTGTGTTGAATTGCCGGAGAGGCAGGGGAAAAGAAGGCGCTAGTGACAGCAAATGTGTAACAGCCCTATCAGCTTAATATCTACGTGAAAAAACAAGCTTCGACATCTTGCTGAGGGCAAAACTTATCGAAGAGAATTAAGTCCACTGTGATATAATGTACCAGGATTTGCCCCAGAAGGCTCCCATTTTATGCCTATTAAAAAGGAGATTGAAGGATTAGCTAAGAGAACAGCAATCCAGGGGGGCCTGAGTCGAAGGACTGTGAGTCCTGGGATCATGTTGGGCTTCTAACCTCTCCAGGGGGTAAGAGGAAGGCTCCCCAACAAAAGCAAAGGAGAGAACCAGTATAAAGTCATTTTCTCCTGAAAGGACTCCTGCGAGCTCACCTCACCCAACAGGCTCTTCCCTGTGTTTCCTTGTCCACGCCACCCCCATGGGGCTCGGGACTCAGTGTCCCTGGTCACCTCTCCAGTTCTTCGGGGCACAGGATGACAGCCAGCAGTGCCTCCCGTGTGCTACTGGACGGGATCGCCAAGATGCTGAGTTTTCTGCCTCTGAATCAGCCAGACTTCTTATTTCTCAAATTTCATGCTTTTCCATCAGTCTCTGCTTACCAAAGCATGAGGCAGGAGGAGAGAGAAGGTAAAGTCGCAGGTAATGGTGACGACTCACTCACTATGACCCTCTCTTAGGACAGGTTTGGGCATGGTGGGGAAACCTGAGTTAAAATGAGACTTTCCGGGGGCGCCTGGGGGGCTCAGTGGGTAAAGCCTCTGCCTTCAGCTCAGATCACGATCTCGGGGTCCTGGGATCAAGCCCTAAATCGGGCTCTCTGCTCGGCGAGGGCCCTGCTTCCTCCTCTCTCTCTCTGCCTGCCTCTCTGCCTACTTGTGATCTTTCTCTGTTAAATAAATAAATAAAATCTTTTTTAAAAATTATTAAAAAAAAATGAGACTTTCCGTAGCCAGTTACCCTAGAATCTGCTTATAGACATCATCAAGGTTTGGATTCGCCACTGAACATGTGCGCACAAACACACACATGCGCACACACACCCATTCAGTTCCCCTCCCTCTCTCTGAAAATCAGTTTATTTCTCAGGTGGCCGGAAATCAGCTCGGGTTGACTGTGCAACTCTATCTCCCACGGGAAATAGCAGGACACCCCCAATTCTCAGGAAAACCTCACCCCTTATTCCCAAACCCCTCATGACGGAGAAGATGTTCTCTCCTATATTCTACCCAGATGGAGAGCAGGCATTAAAATCACGTGAGTGACACCACCATCAGCCCTTGCGGTCAGTAGCTCTGCAAGGAAGTTTGTCGCCGTCTTGAGTGGAGTGACACGAACAAACGTGACCAGTCCTGAGCAGCTCCCCTCAGCCTGGGAAGGGGCAGAGCACCAGGAGCACACCTGTGGGCCAAACTCTTCCTTCCCCTGAAGGGCAGCCCCCGGGGGAGGGCTGCTGTCCGGAAAACCAAGGCGCCCCCAACCCAAAGTATAACGGGGGACACGAGACCTAAACTGAAGGGTGTGTGCTACGGGGGATCCTGATGAGTCACAGACCTGTACCCCTGGAACAAATAATACATTAAATGTTAATGAAAATAAATTAATTAAAATAAAATATTGTATTGTATTTGGGGCAAAAAAAAAAAAGGAAAAAAAAAAGGTGGTGGAGGGAACCTCCAATGCAGCCACGTGGGGAGTCAAGATTTTATCTAACAAAGCCCCTATGGTTTGCAAAAAGGGGCTGAAATCCCGACTTTAGGCCAAGTGTCCAGGCGAGGTCTGCTTCCAACCTGCTCGGATGTGAGCTTCTCTATGGAATGAGAATGAAAACATTTATGTAACAAGTTTTGCAGGACACCTGGCATGTACTAAGGACTCAATTAATATTAGCTCATTATCACATGGAGTAGTGTGACTGTGGCTGCCTTCGCAGTGGAAACCACAGGGAAAGGGGAAAGAAGAGGGACTCGGTGTCATCAGGCTCCCACCATGGAAGAGAAAAAGGCATTGCCCGGTGGTCAGCACCACTTTCTCCCTTCGTGGCGGATGCCGGCCATCCTGGCCTGTCGAGTTGGGAAAGTGCGGGAGAACATCAGCGGACAAAAGGAGGCGGGGAAGGGTGCAGAGCCGGGCCAGGTTTGGGCACTAAGATACAGACAGCCGCCTCCCCCTCCCCAACCCTCCCATTTGATAGAGTCCCTCTGCAGTCTCCCCATCCAACCATAAGCCTAATATTTACCCAGCGAAAGCAGTGTTTGTGTACGTTGCCATCTAAAATCCAATAAGTATGGAGACAGAAAAGAGGCTGCCTGCTCATGAGGCATGAGGGCAAACAGAGCCAGCTCTTTAAAGAGCCATCCAGCTAATCAATACCCCTCGCCCGCTTCCATTCAGGGCCCCTGGGCCCTCAGAGACTTAATAATTATTTTCCATTGTTACCTCCCTCGGAGAAGCTTAAAAAGAAAAGGTCGCTGTTTCTAAGTTCGCTCTCCTCTATTTGCCAACGATGGATTATTTCCTGGGGTCCGTGAGGCTCCCTTCCCAGATCGCAGCAACCAAAGTCAGTAGGCACAGCACCTTGACTTTGGAGACAGGATGTGGGTCCATGCAAGGAAAGCACTCTAGTCATTATGCCCGGTTGCCTGGGCTCCTACCCCCCACTTTCTCTGCTAGGGTCAGGTTTTGGGGAGAACTCCTGTTGGACATTCTTTTTCTTTGTCCAGAACTCAAAAGACAAAGAGCCAACTCTGTGGGAGGTCAGGCAGGACGGAGGAGAATGCCATGGGTTTCTAGACGCTGCAACCGGCTCCTTCAACCTGGATCCTTCCTTTCCAGAGACCACCCAGGCTGCCAGCTGAGCCCTTGTACCTCCAAACCTGCTTCTGCTTGTCCTTTTTTTGAGGGAATTTGAACTAACGGTAAAATAGAAAAATGACAGAAGCCCTCTTTTCCTTGCAAAAAATCAGTTCAAATAACTAGTTAAGACCAGGTTTGATTAGAAGAAACAGCAAATCCAGGGGCGCCTGGGTAGCTCAGTCAGTTAGGCGTCGGACTCTTGATTTTGGTTCGGGTCATGAGCTCAGGGTTGTGGGATTGAGCCCCATACTGGGCTCTGCGCTCAGTGCAGAGTCTACTTGAGATTCTCTCCTCTGTCTCTGCCCCAGCTCATGCTCCCGCTTTCTCTCTCAAATAAATAAAAACTTGAAGAGGAAGAGGAGGAGGAGGAGAAGGAGACAGAAAACCCCATTGTAATAACTTAACGTAAAGCGTTGTTTGTCTCACTCAGCAAGAAGGCTGGGACTCAACAATGAAGCTGGTTCCACAGACCCAAGACTGCCCGGAGGAACCAGGCTCCTTCTGGGTACCTGCCCTGTCGACCTTAGCCATGCAGGTTGCATCCCCAGGTGCTGAGTCCTGTTGTCCCACAGGAGGAGGAGTGAGGAGAAGATGAGAAGGAAAGCTGCCCCCTAAAGACTTCCACCAACCCCATCCTCTGGGTCTAACCACAGAGGAAGCTACCAGATTGAGGCTTTCCAGCTGGGCACATCATGAGGTCAAACAAAACTGGAGTTCTGTTAGAAAGGAAGGCCGGGTATGTGGATATTTGGCAGGGAACCCATTCAGCTGCTGTAACAAAAATAGAAAGTTAGCAGTGGCCGAAGGACAAGAGACTATTTCTTAGGAAAAGGTCCTGGCAGTCAATCTACGGCAGGTATGGAGAATAGGACAGGTACCAGGAAGGACTCAGGCTTGGAGGGGATGAGAGCAAGAAAAGCAAAAATCTTTGTATTGTTATAAAGTTAACTCACTTTTTCATGATTCAATTTATTATTATTATTTAGACCTCTCATCTCCCCTGAAAGGATCTCAAGGAACTTTCTGGAGTCCCCAGACCACACTCTGAGAACCACCACCGTGTTAGGGTCACAGCTCCCTAGTAAATGAACAAAGGAGTCTGGACATCACGGATAGTAACTTAGCCCCTGGGGTCTAACATTCACCTCCCATCCCAGTTTTCCACTTAAAGATCTTTTATTAGGTAGTAATTGACATGTCAATTAGGGGAGGGGAGGAAGTAGGAGTCATCTGTTGGCAACCACTGTTCAGAAAAGTACACGGGGGAGGTGGGGGGAAGGTGTTGATCTGTAGTTAGGCAAGCAAGTTTTTCCGTTAGGTTCCTGGATCACATATTTCAACGACTCCTAGGCCAGGAGTGGTAGGCAGAATTTCTAAAACGGCCCCCAAAGATGTCCTGCCCTAAACACCAGAAGCTGGGGATAAGACAAGCTCTTGGTCCCATGACTATGGTAGGTTGATATGGCTCAATTGTCCTTAGGAAGGGAGATGACCTGAGGGGCCTCCTCTAGTCCCAGGAGCCCTCCGAAGCAGAGAGTTTTCTGGGGTGATGTCAGAGAGATTTGAAGGTCAGAAGGAGCTGATGACCACTGCTGGTTTGAAGATGGGAGGCCATGTGGGGAGGAAGTTGAGTAGCCTTAAGGAATTGAGAGTAGCCCTTGGCCAACGGCAAGCAAGAGAATGGAGGGACCTCACTCTTCAGCTTGCAGGAATGAGTTTGGAAGAGCACTCCAGAGTCCAGATGAGAACCGTGCTGGCCGCCATCTTGGTTTTAGCTTGTGAGTCCCACCCAGGGAAGCCAACCACCATGTTGGCCCGGACTTAGACCTCCAAAACTCTGAGCTAACAAATGGTGCTGTTTAAAGCCACCAAGTTTGTGATCATTTGTTATGTGGCAAGATAAAGCTAACATACCAGGGCAGGGAAAGAGGTGTGGCCCCGGGGCCTAATCTCTGTGAACGAGACCGGTCTTGCACATCACTGAGGCAGTAGGAGAGGGCTCCTCTGCCCTGGTTAGGTGAACCAGCTGCAAAAGCATCAGAGCACGGGAAGAGATAAAGAGCAGCTCCCCACAGTGCCCAGAAAAAAGGACCCTGGCAGATGTGTGGAAGATAACCACGAGGCCGTGGCCCCTTATGTAATATACACAAAATAAAGAGCCGTCATAGAAACCTACACAACAGCAGTGAGTTTGGGAAAATGAGAGTCACATTACTGGTAATATCCAAAGGGCAACAGCTCCCCAAGTGAATGAATGCTTTCATTCAATAAAGCAATACACTGAGACGCCCTGGAAAACGCCATCAGCCAGCCAGCTGCCTTGGGGAGCACAGGTGCCCAGGAATTAGGCTCCATGAGCAGCTGCTCCCAGGGGCCTCTACAACCCGCAAAAGTGTGGGAACAAGAACCAGCCATGAGTCACGGGGCCACCAGAGAAATGCGACAGAGGGTCAGTCCCCAGGGTGCTCCATCGTGGCTGATTTCCTGGCTGGGAGAGCGGCTGGGAGGCTTCCAGGCCCTTCTCCAGCCTGCAGCATAGACAAAACCACAGAGAAACCCCAGGAGCTCCTCACTTCCTGACCCCATCTGTAAACCCCAGGAACAGCAATTATCTTCCCTGCACCTGGGGCTTTCCTTCTTTCCTTCCTTCATCGGAGACTCACT
The DNA here is from genome assembly GCA_004024625.1 of Mellivora capensis. Classification (NCBI taxonomy): domain Eukaryota; kingdom Metazoa; phylum Chordata; class Mammalia; order Carnivora; family Mustelidae; genus Mellivora; species Mellivora capensis. The sequence continues at coordinate 12,410 of PISX010002805.1, read as the reverse complement.
GAATAGTTACTGACATCAGTCCCTCTGCTGGGGGCTGACCGTTGGGCTGAGAGGGAGTCTGACAGGTGGCTGTCCTCAAGGAACCTATAACCGAGTGGGGAGGACAGACAGTAAAGATGTAAAAAAGCAAACACACAAGGTAAAGACTGGATAATGAAAGATGATGGCAGGTTCCAGAAAGGAAGGAACGCCGTGGCGGGGGCGGAGAGGGGGAAGGCAGATGCTCAGATGGGGGACCTGCTGGGAGGCAGGTGCAGAGCCGCTGGAGGCCTAAATCAGAGGGAAGGCGCAGCGGGCACAGAGGTTTGGTGGTGGGACGGGGCACGGTGAGCTCAAGAGGCACGGGGGGCCGGCCGAGCTGGAACAGGTTTGGGGGGTATGTGTGAGATGGGCACATACATAGGAGCCGCAGCTGTGGAATGACATCTGTCCTTGGTTTTAACTGCAAAGGCAAGTTGTCAGAGGGCTCGAGGCAAGCAGTGGCGGGGCGGAGGTGGGTGGGTATTGGGGCCGGAACACCAGTCTATGTGTGTTAAAGTGTGGAGAACGGCTGGACAGGGCTGAGGGCCATGGAAGCAGGGAGACCTGTAGGGAGGTGCTTACAGAGGGACTCCCAGAAAAGAGCGGATGACGGGTTAGGATATCAGCAGTGGAGGTGGAAAAGAGTGCGTGGGTCCGGCAGCCCTTTTGGGAGTGGAGCCAGCAGCACTTGTGCGTGAGGATGAGAAGAAGGGGCGGTTCACCTTTACTCCCATGCACGCTCACCGCGTGCCGAATCTGGAGAAGGGGCTACTCGATGCCCTGGAACACAAGGTTCTTGCGCTCAGATGGGGGACCATCACACCAGACACATGGCAAATAAAGATAAAAGACAGAGGCGCTCGCTCGGGGCCAAACAGGCAAGGCTGAGAATTCACGCAGAGGCAGTGCTAAGAGACGGGTGTGAGCTCGGAGAGCATGGCAGGTGTGGAAGCTTCATCCGTCCTCCTGGCTCTTGAGAAGCAGAGAAGAGACTGGAGAACATTCCAAGCAAGGGGACTGGGAAGAAATGGACATATCCAATGCTGGGCACTGTTCTAGATTGATCTGCCTTCTCCCTATTCAGCTGATGGCAGAGAGGCCCTTCGACAGGGCTCACTCGCTCTCCCACCGCCGACACTGGACCTAACCCATGCTTACACCAGGTGGCGAGCAAGGGCACTAAGACCTCAGACCAACCAGCTGGCAGATTCCAAATCCAAGTTGCTGCCCACAGAATGTGGAGGCCAAGCAGCAGGCCCGCTTCCTGTGACCCGCTCCCCAGCCCCTGGATCTCTGAAAGCATTCAAAGTGAGAACGTTGCAGGCCTGGAAGGAGGCTCCGGGCTCTCAGCAGAGTGGTCCCAGCAATGGGGTTCACCCAAGGGAAATGCTCACGTCCCTGTAACACAGGCCAATGTCCACAGAGCTGCCCAGAAGAACCCACCAGGCAATGTAAGTGAGTAAACAACAAAACACACCCCCACCCCAGGATCGCTGGGAGAGCCGGGGGACACCCCTAATAACAACATTTACTCAACTCCACTGCCTTCCTCGTGTCCAACGATGAACAAGGGAGGGGACGGTCCACTTGTCATGATGCTCCCAGCCCTACGTCGATGCAGGGCCAGAAGACACATTAGGAACTGAGGCCCCTTCTCGGTCTTGCCGTCACCTAACTGGACTCCCAGCCAGAGTGTGACCAGAACACCACAGGAGGGCACACCCCGGCCGGTGTACCGGGAGGGAACAGGTACTGTGCCCTTGAGCAGAGAATCAACAAATGAGGGGACCTAGAGAAATCAGGAGAAATGCAAATATGCCAGTCGGTTGCCTCCTACAGTAGGGTCCCAAGTGTCTTTGGGTGGTTGAGGAGGAAGAAATACAAAGGTGTAAGGGAAGGCCACGTTCTGCCCTCAAAGTCCAGACCATCTGAGGTCTGGCACCTGAGGGGGAATCTTCAGGCAGAGGAAAGAATCCTGGGGGGGGTCCTCACCCTCTGGGGTCCTTCACCTTGATCGGGCCGCACACAGAGAAGAGCTGGAGTGGCAGGCGAGAATTCTACCCCTGAACCACCCATGCGAGCTGGAGTGAAGGAGGAACGGGCAGAAGCCACATGCCCATGAGGTTGTGCGGGCGCGCTGGGCCTGGATCTTAGACACCGCACAGGTCATGTGCAAGAGTGAGGTCCCAAGGTCCTGACTGGACCTCATTTTTTTTTAAATGTTTTTGTTTAAATTCTAGTTAGTTAACATACAGTGTAACATTAATTTCAGGTGAACAATATAGCGATTTAACACTTCCAGACATCACCCAGTGCTCCTCATAACAAGTGCCCTCACTCATTCCCATCAGCTATTTCCCCCATCCCCCTACTCCCCTTTGGTAACCAGCAGCTTGTTCTCTCTGTCCTTAAGAGTCTGTTTCTTGGGGCGCCTGGGTGGCTCCGTTAAGCATCTGGGATTAAGCCTCTGCCTCTGGCTCAGGTCATGATCTCAGGGTCTTGGGATTGAGCCCCACATAGGGCTCCCCGCTCAGCGGGGAGCCTGCTTCTCCCTCTGCCCCTCCCCCACCCCACTCATGCTCCCTCCCTCTCTCAAATAAATAAATAAAATCTTCAAAAAAAAAAAGTGTTTCTTGGTTTGCAGCTCCCTCTCTTTTCTTTTCCCTCTATGTTCATCTGTTTTCTTTTCTTTTTTTAACTTCATATCTTTTAAAAAGATTTATCTACTTATTTTTAGAGAGAAAGTGCAGGGGGAGGGGCAGAGGGAACTCTCTGCTGAGCATGGAGCTCAGTGCAGGCCCAATGTCGCAATCCCAAGGTCATGCATGACCAGAACCTAAACCAAGAGTCGGACACTTAACCAACTGCACCACCCAGATGCCCCACATCCGTTCTGTTTCTTAAATTCCATATATGAGTGAAATCACACGGCATTTGTCTTTCTCGGACTTATTCTGCTCAGTATAATACACTCTAATTCCAGCCACGCCATCGCAAATGGCAAGCTTCTATTCTTTTTTGACGGCTGAGTAATATTCCATTATATCTTTAGCTTTTCATCAGTTGGTGGACACTTGGGCTCTTTCCACAGTTTGGCTGTTGTAGAGAATGCTGCTCTCAACATTGGGGGCGCATGTGCTCCTTCGAATCTGTATTTTTGTATCCTCTGGGTACATAGCCGGTAGTGGAATTGCCGTATCATAGGCTAGTTCTATTTCTAACTTGCTGAGGAACTTCCATCCTGTTCTCCAGAGTAGCTTCGGGGACTAGAGCTCACTGGGCAAGCTGGATGCCCTACGGTATTTGTTTCCCTGCTGTCCTCCCTTAATAGTTAAGTTCTTTTCCAATGTCGGTCTATCTCAGCGAAGAAGAACCAGGTGTTCAAGTCCAACTTTATGTTAAAGGGTGAGTGATATTAATCAAAAGTGAAAGTCAGGGAAAGGGTTGGATTTGTTAGGTGCTGGCAATGGGGTCTCCTCCAGTCTGAAACCTCAGAGTCGCCAACCTCTGTTTCCATCAGAAGCCAGTCATTTCTGCTACGAGAATCACACTGAAGAGAGCAACAGCTAAGACCCACTGAACGTCAGGCACTGAGAGGGCTGCTTGAAGACGACGATGGTTTCACTCCGTCCTCAAACAATCCTGGGGGGCACCTGGGGGCTCCGTGGTTAAGCATCTGCCTTCGGCTTAGGTCATGATCCCAGGATCCTGGGATCACGCCCCACATCAGGATCCCTAATTGGCGGGAAGTCTGCTTCTCCCTCTCCCACTCTCCCTACTTGTGTTTGCCCTCTCTCTGTGTCTCTCTCTGTCAAATAAATAAATAAAATCTTGAAAAAAACAAAAAACAATCCAGGGGCCAAGTTGTATTTCTATCCTCGTTCTCCCAGTGAGGAAACTAAGACTCAGGGGGCTAGACCCTCGGCGAATCTCGGAGGAGCTGGGAAATAAAAGTCAGCAACCTGACTCCAGATCTCTACTCTTACTACCACCTCCCACGCCCCCTCCTGCCACAAAAGATGCCGCAAGTACCAGGACTGTGGCTCCAATATTAACTCAGAAGTAACAGGAAATGGTGGGAGAGGCCACCACAGTGTCAGGAAGAAGAGATGAGCGCCAGTCTTGCCAGGAGCCCTCAAAGAAGGGTCTGCCCCAGGAATCCCTAGCGATCGCAACAACAGCAAAGAGTTTTCATCTCCTAGGGGCGTCTGGGGGGGCTCAGTGGATTAAGCCTCTGCCTTCAGCTCAGGTCATGATCTCAGGGTCCCGGGATCAAGTCCCGCATGGGGGCGGGGGGGGTCTCTGCTCAGCGGGGAGCCTGCTTCCCCCTCTCTCTCTGCCTGCTGCTCTGCCTACTTGTGATCTCTCTCTCTGTGTCAAATAAATAGATAAAATCTTAAAAAAAAAAAAAAAGAGTTTTCAATGAGCTTGTTTCCTGGTCAATCCAGGTATGGAGCACAGCCCTCTCTTCTTGATGTACATGTACAATCATGCCCCAGACACAGGCTTCTGGAGTGTCACCTCACTGAGGCTTTGAGACCCATCACCTCAGGAGCCCACCACCACTACAAGAACCATCACTAAAAGAACCCCAGCCTGCTTACGTGCGGCACCTGAAAAGCCCTTTCTTGTTTATTTTCCCTTTCTAGTTGCAATCTGGTGAGTCTTTGCCAAAAGAATCTAAGAATTAAAACAAAGCACAACAAAATCAGGGACTCTAGAAGTAGTTGTACCACTGCCCCCTGGATCCTCAAGCCCAGGCTTAGTCAAAGAAAATCATGTCGAATGGCTGATTCATTGGCATTGAGCATGTTCGTTCCAGCTCAAGGAGGCTTTAGTCTGGTTGGCATTTGGGATGCTTTTGCATTCTCGATTTTTCCTCTGCAGATGCTCTGCAGTCTGCTAAAAGGTCTCCAACGGACACATCCTCAACTATATTTCCTGGTTGGCAAAAATGCCTTCTCTCCCAGGGCCGCGTCCCTGTGTGGGAATCCAGCAGTTCGACCGCTCTAAAGAGCTCTCTGATGGCAAGCCTGGCACCTAGGGAAAGCAGCAGAGTCTTCATGTTGATTGCCTTGTAAGAAAAATCCACTCACTGAAGCCAAAGAATTTTCTAGAATCCATTCCTCACCTTCTCCTTGGTCCCACTCCTTGGTCTCATTGTACCAGAGAAATTAGAAGACTACCTTAATTTTAGGGGTGCATGGGTGTCTCAGTCGGTTAAGCGGCCGATTCTTGATTTCAGCTCAGGTCATGAATCTCAGGGTCCAGGGATCGAGCCCCGGGTTGGGCTCTGCGCTCAGCCGGGAGTCAACTGGAGGATTCCGCACCACCCTCCTCCTCTGCCCCTCCTCCCATTCATGCCTCGCCCTTCTCTCTCTCAAATAAATAATCTTTAAAAAAAGAAGAAGAAGAAGAAGACTACCTGAATGTTAAGACTACCTGAATTTTAAAGCTGCCCCAAAACAGAATGTGTTGTCTTGTAAAGACAATAGGTTTCCAGTTCACAAAGCTGCCCAGAGCAGAAGGCTTCACCTGATAAGCAAGGTGAAGCCAAGATATTTGCACCGCATAGAATCTTCGACTGGGTCATTTTGGCCATTAGGCTTCATCCCTACACCTCACATTATCCCCATTGATTCCCTCCCCACACGGGGCCCTTTATTAGTAGCTTCTGCACTCCTTTCCCATGGGCACGTAGATTCACGGTCACCCGACCTTCCACGAAGCCGGCCTCACTGACGTGAGCACTAAACTGTCCCCACTGTCCAGAAAAAGCAGAATTAGGGGTTTTAGGGCCAGGAGAGCACTGGGGTCCAGGCACAGTCCCACCATGTTCCAGCTGTTCAGCCCTGGGGACACTTTTCACCTCTCCAGACTGAGGTTTCCGTGACTGTGAAAAAGGAGAGAATACTGCTCATGGTCCTGAGGTTTAAATAAAATCAGGTGTGCGCTGTGTGCCTCCCAGCGCTCGGCCACCCAGGGCATCCAAAAAACGTGCGTTCTTCCCCGACCCCATCCCCCCACCCACTCTTTCTCTGCGGCTGCTCTTGGTCCATAGGCTGCTCCCAGACAAGATGACATAGCCAGAGAGATCTGAGTCCCGTAAGCTGAACAGCGAATGCCAGACATGTCCTGGCAATCCTTCATCTAGCCTCCAACTTCCTGCCACCCTCCCCACTGCAGCTGCTCCCAAGTTTCTCTTTTCCCCTTTCGTTTCCAATCAATAACCAAATATCTGCTGAACAGCCAGTATTCTGAAAGCACCAAATTGCAGTTGTAGGGGAGACAAAGAGGAATTACAAACAGTCTCTGTAAGCCATGCATGCCGATGAAGACACAGCAAATCCTGCGTCCAGAAAGTGCCGCGGGAGGGGGACAGAACCCAACCTGCTGTCGGAGGGTCAGAAGGGGGTTGAGGTTGCCCGAGAAGGTTTGCTAGAAGCGTCAGTTCAGCTGGGTGTCAAGGAGAGAGGACATCCATAGAGAGAGTCCGGGGATAGAAAAAATCCAATGAGCAATGGTGGAAAAACAGGAAAGGACAAAACGGGCTGGAATATAAGTGCCAGCCGGGCTCAGAAGTCATTAAAGACCACCTGACCTTTTTTAGAATAAGGTAAATTAGATGCTGGACACTATCTGCTTCCATGCAAAGCCTAGAATCCATCCCCTAAAATTAAAAGCCAGGGGTCACAGATCCAATGCCTGGCAGGGCCCAGGTGAGAAGCCTACTGAGCGTACCTGTGCTCATGCCGAGAGGGGGCGGGGAGACAAGTTCAGGTCCCACCTAGGCAGAGCCACAGCCACCCAGCTCCAGCCGATCGCCAGGACTATCTCAGGACACCGTCTCAGCCGATCCAGGACACCGGCCTCAGAGTCGCCACAGAGAGATCAAAAATCAGGTGTCTCATCTGACCTTACCTGATTTTTAAAACTATATGCTCAACTTTGGGGGTCAAAGGATAATTTTGTAACAATATGAGCTGCACTAGAGGTGGTTTCCCCGTGGGGTGATGAGCTTTCCATCACTTTTCAGAGAGAGGCTAAATGCCAAGGATCTGCCAAGGATCCTGTTAAGAAGGGATCTGAATGGATTGAGAACAGCAGCAGAGGCTCCGCAGGTCCCTCCTGGTTCTATAGGCTCTCACCACCCCTCCCTGCTTTGTAACTGACATTGACCTCCAGCTGCAGAGAGAGCAAAAGGAGACCTGTCTCAGGTTCCATGCCCCCATCATGCGCCTTTCTTGCCTTGGCCACCACGAGTTCCCACCCACCCACCTTGCCCTTGACTGACAGGCCCGCCCAGGAGAAGTGCTCCCCAAACCTGGACAGCCCTCTCCTCTTCTTGGCAGACCAGACCTGTGCTTCTCCCAGGCCCCTGCACATCATTGCCTCCCTGCTCTGCTCAAAGCCTCCCCCCCACCACATGGCACATCCAGCAGTGCACACAACCTCCTTTCCCTCTGGCTTAAGGTCACCAATTGCCCGCCTAACCTCTGGGTGTGTGGCTCTTGTCTCCTCTAAGAGTCTGTACCTTCCTGGCGGACATGGATCTCCCTCTCTCTTCCATTTTTCTACTGTGCCGGAAACAGCATGGTAGAGCCATTCCTGGATTCACAGTTCTTGCCAGAACCAAGCAAGAAATGTACCCGGACCCTAAAAGTCTGAACTTAGGATGAAAGGTAATATAAACCCAGAGAGGAAATAGTCCCTCACTTCTCAGAGTTTGGCTTTTACAGTCAAACAGCCATAAAACCCCTAGACTGCACGTTCTTAAAATAGCATAGGAACAAAAACATTAGTGCTCCCATGAGAGCTGCTGAAATATCCCTTAAATATTCTTAAAAAAAAAAAAGTCATCTTGTGCTAATAAACTTCCCCATATCTGCCCTAATTTCAGTGTCAAATGGTCTGAATTATGGGGCTATTTTCTACAATTTCAATGTATGCAAAGGCTTTTTTTTTTTTCTTTTTTTTTTTTTTGCTGTTCCCAGGCAGGCAACCCAATCACTCAGGTAATGCTTCGGAAAGGGATCACAAAGAAGAGCACAAACACTAAAAATAAAATGTAAACCCTTCACTGAGTAGCAGCAGGGGAAAAGGACAGAAATAAACATATGGAATAGTGTGTTAGAGTTGATCATTCGAAACTGGGTTATCCGTGCAGTAACACAAGACAGAAGAGAGACAGAAAGAAATGAGACATAAAAAGTATAAAAATTGGAGGGGGGAGGAAGTATACAAATTGGGGGGAAAAGAGTAAACCATCATTATTTATGACAATCTTACTGTATCTATATATAAAATCTCAGAGAATTACCTAAAGAACAAACACTACCAATAACAGTATTCAGTGTGGTGGTTTAGTACAAAGAGCTTGGAAAAATCAGTAGTTTTCCTATGCAAAAACAGTAGCCAGACAGAATATATCATGAAAGAAAAGATCCCATTTGCCTTAGAAAGAAAAGGATATGCAATACCCAGGAAAACACTCAACCAGAAATATGAATGATCCTTGCAAGGAAAATGTAAAATGCTACCGAGGGACATAATCAATGACTTGAATAAACTGAGGGGCACACCTTGTTCTTAGAAACTATCAGCATCATAAAGCTGTCACTTCTGCCTAAATTAATCTATAAACATGAAACTCCATAAAAATACCTAGAGGATGTTTCTGAAACGAAAAAGCTGATTCTGAAGTTCACACGGAGACACGGGCTGTAAGCATAACAAAGGAATTTTGGAAAAGGAAAAAGCGATACAGGGGATCTAACAGATAATGAAACAACATTCCAATCACTGAAACAGTAGAGAACACGAAGAGAGCAGAAAAGATTAAAGCGGTGCTCCACAATAAAAATATAATCTGAGCCACAAATACAATTTTCAACTTTCTAGTGGCCAAAGTAAGCACAGTAAAAAGAAACGGGTGAAATAAATCTTAATAATTTATTTTTCCCAGTATGTCCAAAATAGTATCACTCCGAATATGCAGCTTTCACTTTACGGTGAGACAGCCATAAAACCCACAATAAAAATCACTGGGATATCATATGTCCTTTAGTAAATCTGCATCATCTGGCATGTCTTTCACATTTGCAACACATCTCAATTTGGACCAACCACAATTCGAGTGGTAAATACCTACATGTGGCTAATGGTTGTACCTTTACCCACTTCACGACTACAAGATCCAGAAATGAATCAATGACTATATTCTCTAATTTAGTAAACAATCCAGTGGGCATTTCATATCAAAGGTGTATTATTCAACAAGTTAGGTATGAGGACTTCCAGCAGACATCTGGAAATAGCTGCACCTTAATCCCTACCTCACTCCTTACACCAAAATGGATTCCGGACGAGCCAAATATTTAAATGGAAAATCTGGGGGAGGGGGTAGGGAAGGGGGGGAGCCCCAGAAAAGACAGAGGGTATTTGTAATCATCCTGGAATGAGGAAAACGTTATTTACTAAGTATGCCTCAGGAAAGACGAGTAAGTTCAAACAAGTACAAACTAAATGAAAATCTACATAGACAAAAGCACCATAAACAAAGTCATAAGGGAGGAGCTGAGTAACTGAGAGGATGCAGACTGTTCCTCGATATATAAGCAACTCCCAAGCAAGACGAACAGTGCGCAGAAGAGTGAGAGAAAGATAAGAGTTCACAGAAAAGGCAAATGGCTTTGAAGCCTGTGGCCAAATGATCAAGGTGACCTACGAGAAGAAAAATGCCCATTCAGACTCCATGAAATACCCTTTTCACCTCCCCCTACTAACAAAAAGCAGGCTAAACCCTCATAATGATGAGGGTGTGGGGAAAGTCATTCTCAAATACTGCTGGTCAAAGTATAGATCAGTACAAGCTCTACACAGGGCAGCTTGAGAATTCCTATAAAAATGGAAAATGTACAAAACACCATGTAATCCACTGATCTGTTCACATGGCCCAAAATGCACTCAGTAAATATTCTTTCCTCCAATGTGTCCCTAGTTGGTCATTAGCGGGTTAATTTTTAAAGTGGATGAAGGGAAGAATCTCCCTCCAAAAATAACTTTCTAATTTCGAGTTGCATTGGCTTGCTCAATCTAAGACATAACACAGAGGCCGTTTTGGTAGATACAGGTTAATTGATCAAGTTCAGCTTCATCTATCTTACAAAAACCTTATCTGTATTACTTCATTTACAGCCTTCAGATCTGGTTTCTTTGAAGTGGTGTAAGGACTTCACACATGGGAGGAACTCTGAAAACAGCCATTCTCAATATTTTGGATTTGTGGCCCAATCTTTGACACTTGTCTCTTCTGAGCCTTATTTGATGGAAACTCGGTGATTCAACATTAGCAAATCTTTTCAAAGCAGTCGACCAAACTGTCATCCAAATTTCTTTTTCCCTTTTCACCCTACTTCATCAGTTTGGGTGATGACTGACAATAAGTATAACCGGCATAAATATTTGTACTAACAGACACCAGACGCTGGGTGAGCTGTGGATGGGCACTCCAGGTGTTACAGGGAACAGAAAGGCAGAACACCTGTTACTCAACGCATTAAGTCAAGATCAACAAAGAGAGCCTGGGTTTTATGCAGGAAGGCAGCCATTCTCAGAGTGGGGTCCCTGGGCCAGTACTCGTAACATCCAGGAACTTGTTAGAAACGTAAACTCTCAGGGGCGCCTAGGTGGCTCAGTGGGGTAAAGCCTCTGCCCTCAGCTCAGGTCATGATCCCAGGGTCCTGGGATCGAGCCCCGCATCGGGCTCTCTGCTCAGCAGAGAGCCTGCTTCCTCCTCTCTCTCTGCCTGCCTCTCTGCCTACTTGTGATCTCTGTCTGTCAAATAAATAAATAAAATCTTTAAAAAAAAAAAAAGAAACGCAAATTCTCAGGCCCCGTTCCAGACCTCCTGAACCAGACATTCTGGGGGTTGGTCTATAATCCAGGTTGGCGTACAGGCTAAAGTATAAGGACCACCGCAGTGAGGCAAAGCCCTTGCCAGGAGCCAAGAAAAGCACAGTCACATATCATCTGGTGGCCTGTGTTTCGTGCCACCAAGGGTTGCATGGGGCCCTGAGTCATCCACCATTCCCCCCCTGGAAAGAGAATGCTAAACAAATAAGTAGAAGGACCATTATTTATCTGAAATGTAGCAATACCCCAAGCCTATTTCATTTACTTCTCAAGCTAATGATCCTGCCAACCAATAACCCCACGAATGGTGTACAGCAGCAATAACCCTCTTAGAGAATTGATTTTCTCTGGTTAGGAAAAAGAAGTCTCTCCCTCTAACAACACAGCCTGCATTGATGAGTTCAACCGGGTGCCGGTAGGCTCAGGCTGGGGCTGGGCACAAGCACAGCCACTCCTCTGGGCCTGCAGCCCTCCTAGGACTGGATCCACTCAGCACAGTCCATGCCCCTCCCCCTAGGCACCAGGCACCAAGCCATGATCTGCTGACGATGAAGGGGCCTGCCAGGGAGAGCCACAGCGGGGCTGGGCAGGAAAAGCCAGAGGCGCCTATGGAGGGAGGGGCAAGTCCCATCATTGCTCTCTGAAGTCTGCCTACATTTCTGCTGATAGGGCTGACTGCTCTGGCCCAGTCTGTCAACTGGTATTTATTTGAGATGTTCATTTCCATCCAAACCCTTCTTATTTCCATAGAGCTCCCTATTTTCATCCCCCCTCAACACTGCAACACCAATGTCTGACATTTAATACTGTATTCATTAAGCCTCCAGCTATCTTTGCCCTACCTTCCTATTATGGGTTGAGCACGGTCCCCCATAAAGAGGTCATAGTTCCCACCCTCAGTACCTGTGAATGTGGCCGGATTTGGAAACAGGGTCTTGTGCAGAGATGGTCAAATGAGGATGTGACCATTAGGGTGGGTCTTAATCCAATAGGACCACGTCCTTGTTGAGAGAAGAAACATGGACACAGAGGCCGAGGCACACACACCGGAGGAATGTCAGGGCAAGTAATGGAGTTATGCCACCACAGCCCAAAGAACAGCCAGAAAGCAGGAAAGAACCCTGCAACAGATCCTTCCCTAGAGCCTCCAGAAGGAAAGTGGCCCCGCCAACACCCTGATCTCCAGTTTTAGCCTCCAGAATGGACATGATAAATTTCTGTTGTTTAAACCGCTCACTTTGTGGCCCTCTGCCACAGCAGCCTTAGGAAACTAATACACGCTCCAGTAAGACCCTAGGTTCCCCCATAGGCAGGATGGCCCTGGGACCCAGCACTGAAAGCAGGACGGTCCAGTGTCTGTACAGCCTTTAAGATGAGACATTTAGGCAGTGATCCAAACTGTAATTGGGGAGCTGGATGCGTCTGACCCATTCCTAAACCCAGCCAGGTATCTGAAGCCTTCCATGAAGGTTTTT